>VZRO01001248.1:527597-680251 GCA_013397915.1 Daphoenositta chrysoptera
CCGGCCCCGCGCAGCGCCCGCGCAGCCACAGCCGCGCAGACAACTCACAGCGCGGCAGCTTTCAGCGCGGTTACGCGGAGCGCGCAGGGAGCAGCGTACAGCAACTGAAAATAACGCCCTCAGCTACGGAACTCAGTGCAGCGCACTTCTGATATTTATTAAATAATGATTAGGCTGGGAAGGTGGGGAAGGTTTCACTCCGAGCAAGTTCGGTTTTCTGAGATAAACATAATGCAACTTCTGGGTGAGCAGTCTTTTACGTATAAAGCTGGCTCTCTATCCCTCACTTCAGGTTCATTTAGCATTAGAAGCACACTTTGCGTGCATGCAGCACAGATTTCTGATAGCATTTTAGTTTTATCAGCTCTGCCCTAAAATATTATATTTTGCCACGAATGAAATAAAAATCTATACACTATGATAATTACTGATACATGAAGATAATGAATTGTGAGATGATCTAATGAACTTGCCATTTGAAGTACAAAAGTCTTAGAGAGGCTGAAATATTTTGTTTTATCTACAGTATTGAAGAGAAAAAAATATATTAAGCATTAACAGTGTTTTTCCCCCTTTAAGCTTATTTGAATTATTAAAGGAACACAAGAGTAAAGCACAATATAGTGCCCGCAGAGATGCCAATCCTGCGATAGTGAAAGCTGGTTGCATTTGGAAGTAGGTAAGGAACGCTGGCACCAAGGTGCAAAATCAAAGCCTGTTCTAGCCCTGCTGAAAGCTGTTTCAACAGTATGATAGGCAGACACACTGGTTTGCATTTAGGAACAAAAACTTCTGGAATAATATCTTGTACCGCGTGTTGCTCAAACCCAGTCAATTCTGGTGTCTTTTGGATTGCTGACTTACACAATGAAGTGGCACCTTCCACGATCTTTACTTATAAAATCACAATTGCGTGTGTGTATATGCATACATGAGTAAACTCAGTGTATTCTCCAGGCAACACCTCTGTTTGAAACCATTTTTTCTATGCACTTCTGTTTAAATCAAGACACATGAAAGTAAGAGGGTTTCCATTTTAAGTGAAACTGCTTCTGAGTGTTCACAAATCCAAACACCAACCCTGTCATTAGGTTAGTCTGTAAATTAACATGCCACCGTTCCCGATGTAAAATGTATGTGTGAAAAAGTGTGGTTGGGAAAAGATATACAAGGGTCTAGATGACTGATTCTGAAATTAGAATGTAGCATCAGTGTTTAAGAAATGTAGTCCCATGCAGCTCAATTTAAAATAAATTCAACAATAAGTGTATTCAAGGGACTTATTTATAATATTTCTTTTCCTCTGCATTTACCAAAGTAGACTGAGCTATACACTGTACTCTGAACTAAAACCAATATAATACACAGAGTAAGAAATTTTACTCGAAGGGCACTGAACTAATTCATATGAATGCTTTAGAAGAATTCCCAGGTGACTGGAAGTTACCAAAATCTCAAATACTTTACATCCCGATGTGTTTTAATATAATCTCTCTGGGCATGATGGGACGGAAAGAAGTTTAACTGTGATGCAAATAGTGATTTAAACACTTCAGAAAATGCATGTACATGGAAAAATAGTTTGACTTCCCATTTAGTGGGAACCACACAATACTAGCTTATATAAGCAAATGTGACTCCACTGAAGTCGATACACATTTAGTCCAGTAATGCCTGAACTGAATTTGCTACCAGCAGCAATAAGACTGGTAGAACAAAAAAATCCACAGGGTAGGGTAAAACGTGATTCTTCTAAGTGTTTTTCAGTTATTTCTCCCAGTGCACCTGTCTTTGGTCCATAGTATATTCTAACCACTTCTGTTCATACGCTCAGTACTACAGCCTGTATCTGCTATTCTGCTACATAGTCTGGCTGATCATTTATCATGTGTAACTTAAACAAATTCCTAGGTCATCTCACCAAGTATGATTCAAACGACTCCAGGGTAAGATACAGATATTTCGGTATAGTTTGATTGAAGTGGAAACTATATACCTAATAAATAATATCATCTCTAACTTCAGTAAATTCTTTAAGAGCACACACAATTTTCAAAACCACAACTTAGTAAAATAAGTAAAACAGAGGATAGAGTAATGCAGTTTAACTAGGGACAAGCAGCATAACTAGACTTTGCACAGAAATAAAAAAAAATCTTAGATGCTGCCTGGCATCATTGCTAGAAATTTACACCCTGATGATACACAAATGCTGAGTGACTTATACTTGCATCCAGAAGAATTTAGCTAATTTTAACTTATAAACAGCCTAAAAGGCCTTTGAGCTATAAATTGCAATAAACTAAAGATGGCAAAAGGCAATAAACATGAGTTAATGACTCAGCATCCTCCTGAGATAGCACTGGTCATGCAGCTTTTCTTAATCTTAGACACGCACAATCACTATAAAAAGGTGGTCTCCTGAGACCATTTACACTGACAATAAGAAAAACATACCATCTCTTAGCATGTTTGAAGGCTACTATCATCCTTTAACTTTCTTCAATTACATCCTATTTTTAACCATATTTCTATCTTATAGATTGTTGCAATCCTTCTGTTTGGGATAATAAATCGTATGGATGTATAGTCTGATCTTCATATTCAAAAGCAGTAATGCATATTCCATTGAGCTTAAGGAAAAAAAAAAAAAAACAAACCAAAAAAATTTGATCAGGAGTTTTCTAGTATTCTGTTGTTTTTCCAAGATTAAATTATAGTAGAAGACAAATAAGAAAGGATTAAGTGCTCTTTTATTGAAATAGAACTGCCCTTTCAACAAGGCGCTAGCTGATCTGCAACTGAGAATATCAGGTTTATCAGGAGAAAAGCCAGCCTGGCCAGGGAGCCACGTGGCAGTGACATGCAGCCTCACCTCCTAAAGTTGGGGAGGTGGTCTCATGACAACCAGGACCAGGAGTTAAAAAGAGCTTGCTTTCTTTGCTGTTTCTTATCAAAGGATGCTACTACAGCAGGCTGATGACTTACAGCATTGCTGATGGATGTGAAAGGCTTCTGAAAGCAAAATGTGCTCTCCTGGACCTTCTTTCTGGAGTGCAAATGTGTTTAGGAACACTGTGAAAATCATACCACTTTCCTTCGCCCAGCACATGCATGCGAAGAGGGACAGCCTGAAATCAGAGCATTCATGTGGCTGCTGCGGTGACACGTGTGTAATTAGCTACTTGCTTGTCTGGAATGGGAAAACAGACAGCATTTATGGCTAGGAGGCAACCAGAAAGAGTAAAAGAATTTCAGAATAATAAATGAATACAAGAATAAATGGAAACACAGAAACTGGAGCACATGAGAAACTGAAGGGCGGAGGAGCTACTCGGCATCCAGCGGAAGGGCTGGCACCACCCCCGGGAGGCAGCAGCAGAACTGCGGGGTTTGGCTCTGAGGAAGAGGAAACAGACGAGAGGCTTCAAGTCAGGAAGTTGTCACTGAGATGCAAGACTGGGCAGTGCCTGGGCTTTCCTTAAATGCTACAGTTT
This sequence comes from Daphoenositta chrysoptera, assembly GCA_013397915.1. Lineage (NCBI taxonomy): Eukaryota > Metazoa > Chordata > Aves > Passeriformes > Daphoenositta > Daphoenositta chrysoptera. Next base: position 531,095 of record VZRO01001248.1, read on the forward strand.
TAAAAGCACAGAGTAAGAGGTGAAGAAAGTCCTGTGTGAAGGAATGTGGGAAGCAGCCAGTCTCTAAAATGTCCAGGGCTAGGGAGAGGCTCTTGGGCACCCACAGCATCCCTGTCAGCCCTGCTCAGCTCTGCCAACTCCTTCCAGCTGCAGCCTCCTCCTTCCCTACCAAAACTCCTCTTAGCACAGCTGGAAGCAGCCAGATCTGTAGGTCTGAAAGGCTACTTTGGGTTTATATTAACATAAACTGCGGAATAACCTATTAAATTAGTTACAAGTAGGATCCTGTTCACATCTATTCAATAAACATGTTTTCAATAATGTAACTAAGTAACACATTTAAAGTTATCTGTGTAAAACTTAAGACCTGTTCCAATAGCAGTAGAGTCTAGAGGTAGCACAATTCAGAAACACACTGTTAAAAGAAGAAGAAAAAATCATGTTACCTTCACCTTACGGCAGCACTAGTACCTGGCAACCTGGCAAGGTATCTGAGAAAAAAACCCAAAACCTGAAGACAACCAACACTGTCACACAGACTCAAATATTCAACACTTAAAGGGTGTTACTGCTGCTGATGGAACAGCCCTTAACCTAATCAAATTAACTATACAGAAGGAACATGCACCAGGAAGGGACAACTGAGCTTACAGCTGCCTAGCTTGGCTTTACGAGATGAAGCCAGAAAGCCCTGGACTTCCATTAAGGTTGCCTAATTAAGGCTGTTAATTCTTGGAACACATTGTGCATCCAGTAGACCCATAACTGAGAGAAGATGAAATGGAGCAGAACCCTACATTTTCTATAAATTTCTCAGAAGAAAAATCATGTCACCCAACAGTATAAAAGACGTACTGAGCTAGAGCTTTTAAGCTGCCAAATCAAAATATACCAAAGCATAATGAAAACACTAGATTTTAATCAAAATTCTTGTAAACCAACCTTTAGTCAATTTGGAGAGTACCAGCTGTGCACTCTGCTGGTGCAAAAGCAGATGCATGTTGTGAATGACAGATGTAGAAAAATTTGAAGAGCAAAGGTATATATGCATTAGCAGTAAACTCTAGATGTCTAAGAGATGAAAGTCCACAGCTACATCAGAATATAAAAATATATCAAATTGACAGCAAGAATGACAAAACACTTCTATTTACTACAGTGCAAGGTGGTTTGTCAAACAACGATCACTTTGTTGTAGGTATTGAGGAAAAAAACTTCCCACAAAACATTTTTGCTAAAAAGTATGTAATCCATCATGGGACAGGTTTCTGTTCTCCACCCTTGCCCTCCTGTGCAGAGGATGAGTAGTGTCAATCCCTAGTGGCACTTCAGAATGGAACTAAGGATGCAAGCACAAAGCACTTGGAAGATGTAAGAAACATGAGACTTCTAAAATGCAAATGAGACAAGTATGACTAGATTTTTCTTGTGCCTAACGATTATATTGAAGTTTTCCAAAAGTTTGATGATTTAATTTACACAACAATAGGAAAAAAATATTTAGTAGTGGTCAATTCTTCTCAACAGTTAGCTCAGTTCTCTAAGACAAAAATGTCCAATCTTTTAGCCAAAAAGAAAACAGTCAGTGTGCAAGACAAAAATGTCACGCAGCATCGAAGGGTTTCAGCTTTTTCATTTGGTATTTTTTGACCAAGTACCACCTAAAGAAAATGTGAAAGGCATTTCACATATGTAATTCATATTAACAATCATCTGGAGAGCAATAGAACAGTCCCAAGGGTCTACAAATTCTGAAATATTTTCCCTTTTCCTTCGGTTTCACCTCAGTTCAGGACACGGCCATGATTTGCTTTATGACAAGCACGGTACCTCTCTGCCAAGCTGGAGAGGAGAAAAAGCTCTGAACCAGAGACTTTGGATTCTTAGACTTAGAGCTCTGCATTCTCAGCAGGCTTCACAGGGCTCCCCCCAGCGCTGCACCCAGACAGCAGAGCTCAAGTGATGTGAAGGGAAGGGGTCTGCACCAGCTCATTCAGCGTATCCATAGCCTGGTATTAGAGACCCTGAAGGAGGTGCTGAATTTTCCTGCATCCTATGGGAGTGAGCTTCCATACAATAGCTGTCTCACTCAAGTACAGGCATTATTTGGAAAAGCACTCTCTGCTGTGACTGCAGGTTGTAAGAGCAAGAAGGAATATCTACGTCTGAACAAGGCTTCCGTTTCCTCCCATTGGAATGACAGTGAATAAAGACGAAGAAAATTACAGCATGTGAATACTGGTGTAATTACTGAATGGTTCCCCACATAATTATGCAAAACAAATCTATCCATAAGTTAATGTAGCCATTTTCTTTTTGAAACAGAATTTTCATGCCATCCATCAGTCACCCAAACCCACAAACCTTAGATGACTTAAGTACACAGAATTTACTCATTTGGTCTGTAATATAAGCAATGCATGTGAGTAGAAATAAAGGTTTAATGAAACAAAATAACATACTCCACCAGGGAAAACATATTTTGCCCAAAGAAAAAACTAATGTAAATAAGGGGAGGCTTGACTATTTGATAAATATAGCCCCAAAGGTTATATGTTTACCGAAAGAATATAAATATCGTAGGTGATGTAGATTTTTTTTATTTGACTAGAAACATTAATTGCTTTCTAAATGCAATAATATTCTTTCAACCTGTGAGGTCTCATTTCTTTTACTGCAAGAAGTTACCAATTACCTAACAAAAATGTTTACATTAATCACAATCACTCTATATTTTAGTTTTTATACCACCAGTTTTATTTTTGCTTAGGAGTGAACTCCCTCAGGCATTCTTTTGTGCCAACTGTTAATTTCTATCAGTGATAAAGTTCCCTTAAGCTTCTTTTAACATCTACTGGACATGACCTCATAAAATTTAATGCCACTCATTAACCCCAAGCACTTAACTTTACACAGTTATGTCAGGCATCTGACTTTTCAGTGCATGAGAAATCCAAGTGGGAACTGTTTGAGAGATACAAATTACAAATCACTTGAGTAGTAGGAAGAGCTGCAGTGAACAATATTAAAGGGTAAACCAAGGCTTGACCACAAGTAGGGTTCTTGTGATGCCTTCTATCTAAAATTATAGAACATTTATACAAACAAGGAGGGGCTGCAACGTGATTGTTTTGGCTTGTGAGGGGACTGAAATTCAGAGCTGAGGCTGAATGCCAGGCTTTTAACACTGTCTGATGCAAATATGATGTGCAGTCATGTTTACTCGGCTGTCCAGCGGCCTTCAGGCATTTGGGAGGAGCAAGGTGTTAGGACCACCTCACATTCTGCGAAGGCCACACACCAGTGAGACCGGGGTAAGCCAGAAGAAGCAGTTCCTTCCAAGTGCTCCTCCCTTTTTTCCTGCAACAGCATTGCCTAGGTTTAGCTTTAGAGTGTGGTTGTTCTTCTGATTTTGGTTATGTACCAAGAAAGCTCTCGGAGGGACAGCACTGTTTTTATTTTCCCCGAGATGCACAGATGGGTGATGTCTGCTTAACTCATTTAACCATATTTCCCAGTGGCTTCACACATGTTGGAGAAAATGTGGAAAATTCTAGAGGTGAATGAAAAAAAACACTTAACAACAATTTTCTGGCTTCTCTTGAACCATTCAAGGACATTTCTTGTGGGGAGTTGAAACTGAGTGACAGCCTGTCATGGCCCTTGTGTAAAAAAATGGCACATTGTTAGGGAAAAAAAAAGAAAGTGGTTTATTTTCTATTTCTGTTGGCTCAAGAGATCTCTAGGCACCCTCTGTGAAAAAGGACAGTGCTGTGTAGCTAGAAACATGGCCCATCGGAGTTCCTGATGGCAATCTGCTTATTCAGCTCTGTTATGAAAAATCCCCTCCCCTAGTCTGTAGACAGGGTTTACTTTTTCTTGGTGTCACAGGCTATTACATTCTGGGTTAAGCAGTTGATGCTGTTGGAGCAGGGATCAACTTAACATTTCTATACAAATTATACAAGGTAGCTATAAATTGCTTCATGAGAAGCCACGTGAGATTTGATGTGATGTCTCTAAGTGCTACAAGTTTATTTATTTTTCAGCAGCAAAAAGAGCTGGCTCTCAGAACTAAGCAGTAGCTCCTGAATTTACTGATCTTAACTGAAAAATATATTCTTTGCTACCCCATGAATCTAAATAGAAGGAAGCTGTTTTGCTGAAGCCTTATCTCCACAGAAAGGTATCTCTAAGCAAAAGGTAGGTAGGACAGAATTGAGGTTTTCACATGGCGAACAACTGTGATCTCTGATACAAGCCCCCGCTCCAATTTCTCTGAATGACTATTTTAGCTATAAACCACCCAGAAACAAAATCTACAGTCAATACACACTCCACACTATTGGAAATGTTTTTGCATCTTGCCTGCCACTGGTCTAAGATCACTTTAGCATAATTACGGCTTGATGCAACATCAGTAAGTGTGCATCAGTTGGAAAAGTTTTTATTGCCTAATAGCAGGGAATGGTAATAAAGCAGATGTACACCAGGCCACATGACAATGGCAACCAATTGGTCTGTATTTGGCAAAGCGAAGTATTAATGTTTTATAAACAGAATGTATGTTACACTTTTCTAACAATAGGGATGTAAATCTCTGCACAGCATAAACACTTGTGCTGATCAACATAGAGATACTGCTGTGATAGGTACTTTGAAGTTGTAGATAAGAGCTCAAGCTGTAAGATGCCAAAAAATTGGAAGTTTATAAAGAATCACTGCCAGACTCTTAAATGTAGTAGCACTTGTGGGACTTTCTGTAATATAAATAGTAATTACCTTCAATGCAGAATGTATTTGCAAAAATAAATACTCTGCTGCATATACCAAAACTCACAACTCAGTTTTCTATTTGAGAACCAAACTTTAAAACCTGTAAATTGTGAGTAAAACAACCCCCCAAATAATCTTTTGCTCAACACCCCCGACCATGCATTGCCCAAATACACGTGTACACGTGCGTGCACGTACACAACTGCTCCAATATCCATACGCAAACACGACAGTCTTAGTGTGAGGGCATCTACCCTGTAGACAATTCAATCAATCTCTCAAGTGACACTCACACGTGCCTGCACACACAAAAGCAGATGTGGCATTAAGATTTACAAAGTTATTGAAACTTTTAACAAGTAAAACGCATCTTTACTTAGCTACACCAGAATGAGGAATAAAGGGGTTTACATATGTTCCAATTCTAAACCTATCAATCAAACCCATGTTATTCCTTTGGGAGCTTATTTACATGCATATTTATCAGCCTCACATGCTAATTCCCTGCTGTTTTATGCCTGCGAGGCATGTTTATGAGTCATAATTGTTGATCTCATTTGATGTATTTCACTGAAGTAAGACATTATTCAGTTATGTGGCCTAATGTCAATGAATTACGATGACCTGATCTTCGAAATGCAACTTGCTCTTTAATTTTTATTAGAGCATTACTTATTCAGAAGAAGAAATACAGTAAAATGGAAGATTACATGTTTTTATAGCCATTTTACTTTAGCATCTGATTTTTGAAACACTCCTCCCTACCTCTAGGCAAAGTTTTAAAAGTGTAATTCATAAACACCAAATGAAAATAATTTTTGCCCGAAATTAGTACGCTTTTTTCAGAGTGGGACCTTTTATAGATGTTTTTATTTTGTTTTAACCAGCCACAAGACAGGCCTTTGGAGCACTGGCATATGGTTTGCAAAAGAAAAACAACCAGACTCAATTCAAAGCCCTCAGATTGTTCTTTGCCTTAACTTCATCAAAATTGAAACCAGATAGAGACTTCAGAGCAACCAATAAATGACTACTAAAACAGAAGTGTACAAACTTCATTGCAGTAGCCTGGGTTGTGCCATTAATGGCTATTTCTAGGTGGCAAGCCAGAAATGGTGATAGCGGGTGGCTGAACACGTTACTTCTACAATTCTGCTCCTTTCACAAAGACCCATGCTGCTGTTCTGACACTTCAAGTCATCTTCAAAGGTTTAAATTACCTTATGTAAATCTAATTATTAATATTTCTCAATAATCGTGCCCTTTTTTCCTAACTTGATTATAGCATGAAGGAATAACAAAGTAACTGTTAATTTTTATTCTCTTGCAGCAAAGACTTGGTACTATTATAGTAAGCACCCACACTGTAGTGTAAGTTGCTCCTTATACTAGGCTAATAGAAAACTACCAGTGTACACATAAGTTACTAAATGATTTTCAGATGTTCCCACTTCCTATCTTAATATTCAGTATTGTTTTAACGCAATTATTATCAAGTATTATTAAGAACGTTCAAGAGTTTCCAAGTTGCTGCTCTGAGCTACAGCTTCAGCAAGGAACAGCGTAATACGCAGGAAAATACAACTATCTTTAGCTAAGTAATGCAAATTCAAAATGCAGGCTCATTTTTCCATAAGAATCTCAAATTGAATATGACAGATATGAGTAAGTGTCTTTGAAATCACAGAAAACCTACAAGTATCTTCCTAAATTTGTAATATCTAGAGGACTTGAAGTATCATAAGTATAACATTAATTCCAAGACAAAAAATCCTCAGGATACTATTCATGTCCAGAATTAAATCAGTGGTTTTCATTTATATGGATGCTTTTACAAAAATAAAATGTATTTTTCCTGTAAAAATTAAATATCTGAGAAAGTGTGAGGGACCAATTATTACAGGCTTTATATGCTCTTTTCTAAAAGTGAAAAGAAGCATTTAATCCTTTGTATACATGGTGTTTTTCCAAATCAGAAGTTTGCTTCTGAGAGGCATATATTACAAACCAGTTTCTCTAAAAAACCTAAAAGTCTTCACTTGAACAAGTGAAGTTAAACAAGTTATTCTAACGGCACAGTTACAAGGGTATAACTTTAGTTCATGCAAATGCCCAAACTAAAACTGTTATATGTTCGTCATAAATACAAATTGATCAAATACATTAAATTTAATTCTGCAGAAAAATGTCAATTCCCTAACTTTTCAAACAGAATTTTTCACTAGTTGTTGTCACAAGAACCCCAAAACAGAGGTAGAGTTTTCCTCAGTATAAGCTCTAATTTACAGCCCTTCTTTCTTTCAAATTCAAATAAGTAAAAGACACAAGCTCATCTGCCTGGGGTGCTTTTACTTTAATTTTCTTTTTCTTTTTTTTTTTTTTGGAATAGCAACCATTGATGCTACACTTTTTCTGGTAATAAAATCTTCCTCTTAGTGAGCCAATAATGTTGTGGTGATCTAGCTGCGATAACTCAGAATGGAGCTTTCTACACTTTTGCAAAGAAGTATTTTCTTTCATACTTCAATAAACAATGAACAAATATTGGGTCGCAGAAGTTTGGAGGTGGCCCTGTGGCTCCATATGCTTCTCTCCTCCATTAAGATAACATCTGTTCTGGCCACCAGTCAGCAAATCAAATTCGATGAGAATTCATCTGTGTGCAAAATAGAAATGCCCAATAATGGACAGATTTATGTTTCATTGCTCCACCCTTAAAATATTTCAAATTGTAAGAAACAAAACCAACAATGGTATCTTCCAAAATTACAACTAACATGTAAATGTACCACTTATAATGAAACTCAAAACTTTATCAGATAATTGGAAACATATTTTCACATGTATTAAATGATCTATCCCCTCAATTGCACTTTGTACTGAAACACTATACAGTTCATTTTTCCTAAGGTTAAATCATTGATTCCATTACAAATCCAATTTCTCAGAAGAAAAGAATTATCACCACCATAAAAGCTTTATATGGATGAGGTTTGTGCCTTTTAACTTCTAGGAAGATCAAAAATAATAATTTGTAATGGGATAACAAAATTTTAGTAGAGAAATTTATCATACAGGTTACTTGCTAATATTTTGGTTATATGGTACCAGTTGCATTAAACTGGATGGGATTTGTTCAAAAAAATTGAGCATAATCTTCCTATCCCAGACTTCATGTATTATAGTTTATCACTTTAGTATCCAAACAAAAGATTTAACTGAATTTATCACTAAAGGGGTAAAAGACCTCCAAGTTCATCGAACCCAACCTATGACTGAACACCACCCATCAACGGTAAACCATGGCACTGTAATGTTTTGAAAAAATCCCATGAGAAGTATTTTATCTCTTAAGACAGGACCTGGTAATGCTAAGATAAAAAACTGTGAAATAAATAAGCATAAATAAATCAACTTTGGCAATTAGTTCATTAAGGTGGAGTACTATTCCTTAGATTAGCCAAATCACGTTTTAATAGTAACACCCATATATATCTGTACTGAGACACCACAAAGGTTCAGGAATAGTTTAACATATTCAAAACATTTTAATTTTATTTAATTACTCAAAATACTGAAAAGGTGACAATGATCTACGTCTTTTGAAATACTTTTCACTTCCACTACCAAGAAAATACTTTTAGTTGAAATTTCTAAGATGATATATGCTTATTTACATCGTATGTAAAACATGAGGAAGTTTGTGCGTGTGTTCTGTACCAAAGTTACACTTTCTTAGTTAATTAGCTACATGCCTCACAAAGACTGCCTGAAAGAAAGAAAGAGCTCAAGGATGGCATTATCACTGATGCAGTGTCCTGCACCTTGAATGACATGGGTCAAGTTCCTGGCCCTGCTACAGACCTCTTGTATGAATGAGCCATATCATTTCACCAGTTTCAAACTCCTTTTGGCATGAGAATATATAATCTGGCTGTTCCTCCTATGGCAGCTACACAAATTAATTTCTTTGCTTCTTTTGTATATGACACCTTCTAAAAGGATGAGGCAAGCACACAGATGCAAAAAAAACTTCCCAAGTCCCGCTTCCCTTTTCAAACAGATCAAGCCAAGGAGCACAAATTGCACCATAAACTTGTGTGGTTGTCACAAATGGTGAAAATAAGTCTCATTTGCTATATCCTTTTGTGTCATTTGTGCTGTGGTAGAAATGTTATAGGCACATGATTACTGATGTAGTGAACTAAACATGTAAAATGATGAAGAAACTGAACAAAGATACTTATGAACGCCTAAAAGATATTCCAGATCTGACAGACGTGTTCAGTCTTGTGTACATCCACATAAATCTGAAGCTTAAAATAGTCAGAAACAAAACCCACTGATAGTTCACTTAAACAAAATAAGATTTAAACATAAGCTGGCACACATGCCTGTGAAACGTGATGATCCTTATCCAGTATTGCTTAGATTTGAGCTTGTTTGCTATTTTGTTGACTGTGAAAAAAGATAGACAAAAGCAGAAAGGCTATCCACATTTTTCTCTCTCCCCGCCATTTTAGTGCTCATGTTTAGACAGAAAGGTGTTCTCTTATTATCCTCTATATTTAGCCTTTTAAAAATTATTGTGTATCTTATGAGCAAAATGAAGACTGGGACTGACTTTAAGAGTCAGTTATATGTGTTCTGCCTTTGTATGGACAAATCTTGACACCAAATGCCTGAAATCTGAACACTTCCAAAACAGGAACCCCAACTAACCACAATCCCGTACACTGGGCTAAATGACTGCTTTCCTTAGACAATAAGGGCACTCAGGCTTGTTACCTTTGCAGTCAATTGGAACTTAGCCATTAATTTTAATAGGGTCAGGATCAGGTCCCTGACTTTTTTGACATCAAAGAAACATCTTTCACAGTCATTTTGTTATAAATAATTAAAGCTGATTAGTAATAATAAGGTACCTTAACCAAAAAGGTAAACAGTGGAGACATTTATTATCAAAGTAAGAAAAGAAAATTAAAATAACCTCCAACACTGTTGTATGTGCAATTCATCAGGAAACGTTGTAAAAGAACAAAAACAAATGTTGGCTCATTCCAGAGGTTCTTTGTCATCATTAATGTATTCAGGTTTTCACAGCTGAATTGCTGTACTTTGAAAAGATTTTCATGAAAGGAAACTCAAATTCAACGTTTAAACAAAGCTGTCAGGTTACCAAGATTCGTATTTGCTTGTATGTCCAGAAAATGTTTTATCCTTTTTAAAAAACCCTTTAGGTTAGAAGTATTATTATTCCTTTGCTTTCAATTTGTAAACAACAAAAAATAAGCTTTTGTTAAGCAGCACATATTTATTTATTTATTTGCTATTGCGAAGCTGAAACCAGCAGTTAGAAATATCTGTTCCAAAGCGGAGGTGAAACTACCTGGTACAGATATTTTACTTCATTACTAGTTCTGTTCCTCAAATTGATACAAATGGCCTCCTTCTGTTTCTGTCTGTCTGCTTGCCTGATCAGTGGAGCTAATTGTCAGAGCTGGGGAGATCTCCTATACCTAAACAGAAGATATGCAGTTTGTAACCTGCTTAATTTGCCTTATGTCCTGGACGGCCCTCAGTATGTTGTTCATTAAAGTATCAGCTGTTTCGGCTGTTGCAGTGGCAACCTAAGCATAGGCCTATTTTTCTTTGTTAAAAGGCCAGATTGTCAATAAATAATACACATCTTACCAGATAATTTCTTACCACTTTAATATGACAGTACTTTATTTCTCTCCCCTTTCACAGGTCTTAGTTTTGTATGTCCAAAGAGGACGAGGACAGGGAGTACCCTGGGCGCCATGGAAGCTAAAGAATTATTAGCCAAACAAAAGCCAAAAATTGAAGCTTTGCAGAATTACTTTAGTGAAAGTAGGCTGAAACCTTCTCTTTTTAAAATAAGGAATTCCAGGTCTTTATAAATGTCCACATACATGAAAGACAGGATAGATCCCATCTGTAGTGACATATTTCTGTTATATAGAACAATCAATTTCTAATTCAATCAAATTTGTGACAGTTAAGCTCTTTAAAAATGTTTTAACATACATTTAATCTCAGATACAGAGGTCTGTAACATCAGCTAGCTGCACACAATTCATACACTGCTTTGTAAATTACAATCTTCTGTATGTCAGGACAGAAGTGAACCCAGACATTTAATTATTATACTGTACCAATCATGCTGGCCTCAGCTAGAACTCTGATTTACTAGTCTTTTATTATACATACCCAAGTACAATCAAACGTGTAGACTTCAATTTTTTTTTAAATTTAGAGAATCTGCCTTTTCCATATGTAGAAGATATATCCATTTAACATAATTTGATCATTGCCTGGAAACACTTAATATGTGAGGTGTTTATGGCTAGTAACCTTTATATTATATTTTTCCGTCAAGTCTGAGTAAAGTATTCAAAAGAATGATTCTATTCTCATTGTTAGCTTATGTATAACTTTTTATAATGAACTGGTTTTAAACCACTTTTAATTACTCTTACAGAAGTTGTATTAAAAATATTATTCTGTTTTATTTCCTGTTCAGTATGTTACTATGTTAAAATGGAAATTTCTTCTTGGTATTTTCAGGTTCTCTAAACATGTAATATTTATTAAAAAGAATTAAAATTTCTTTTTTGTGTAACTTGCATCTTTATTTTTATACTACAAGTATTATTATGCTACACAAATACTAGAAAGCAAGATGAGAGCTAACTAGTTCATCTTTAACTTGGATTTGGGAAAAGCTAGGGAAAAAAAGAAATGCTCAAATCAGCCTCTCCCAAAGTAAAGTCACAAGGAGTTGTTAGAAGAATGACATGGGGGTAACAAGTGATTTATGGCAGTATTCAGGCAGAGGTGTATCTGGAAAGACCTGGAAACTCCCAGCTTAGATGACTGAATTGAGGTAGTGTGCCAGTGTCGTTAGTGAGAATGGTCTTATTTTCATAAAACGATTTAGAGTGAAACTTCCAAAATTAACATTTTTCATTTCACTTAGATCAAGAGAAGTCATGGGTGCCCAGAGAAGCTGTGGATGCCCCATCCCTGGAGGTGTTCAAGGTCAGGCTGGAGGGTGTCCTGAGCAACCTGATTTAGTGGGAGGTTCCCTGCCCATGGTAGGGGGGGGTTGGAACTGGATGATCTTTAATGTCTCTTCCAACCCAAACCACTCCATGAACAGACATCGCTGTCCAAAAGGTCTTCCCAAGTATCTGCCATATCAGCCACTGAAGGCCATTTCCCTCCATGATGTTTGTGCCAGTTACCCACGTCACAGAATAACCTCCAAACTGGAATTAACGTAATGTGCAACTCATGTAAAGCCACCAAAAAAACCCCGTATCTACCAATTCTAGTGAGTAAAATCCAACCCTGGAAGCTGGTATTTCACAAGCCCATGGCAGCAACGCACATTTGCTCCCACAGCTGAAGTAATTAAAAATAATCCTGCAGTTCTAAAAACAAATTTGCAGTAAGGCACTGAAACCAAAGGGCCCACAAGCAGGAAATTTCTAAGAGCATGTCAACACCTGTACAAATACAGTCTTTAAAGTAAAAATTGTACTGTGAGAGAGCTATTTTCAACTAACTATATTAAATATATGCATTTTTAAACATGCATAGCTTTTCTGTTAACTGATCTCTTAATAGAAATATCTAATACAGAAAAGAGGGAAATGATGAGTTGTAGGGAAGCAGCTAGTGACAGCCTGAGTTAGCTCAACATATACTGTGTTGCTCCAATAGCCTTTGTCACTACAATCCTGTTGCAGCTCAATTAAAAGCAAGCTAAGCAGCAGTTATTATTAATAAATGAATATTAAAATGCTTGTTATGTTAGCATATGGCGTTTGAAGATGTAAAAACCATTCTTGCTTTTATCCATCCAGTACGAAGTGAAACAGACCGAGGAGAGCCCCTTCTCCTTCAGCACACCTGTGCCTTTGATGAAGAAGCCAAGCCCTGGAGGAGGAGCACAAAGGTTTTCAACAGGACCACTAGCAAGAACTGTGCTGGTGGAGCACACTGGAGATTTCTGGCTGAAGGGTGAAACTCGCCAATGAAGGACACAGGGCTTTTTTTAGGGCCTGGTGTAAACCACAGCATGGAACCCCAAAGACATTAAGAAACAATCACAACCCTCAGCTCTTCTGTCCCAGTATAATGCAAAGAGGTTCTCTGCTCCAATCTTGTCTTTTTAATGAAAACACACAGTAGCATGCATATTTAACAGGACTCTTAAAACCACAGTGCTATACTGCATGTACATGTCGCTCCCTGCAGAGAAGATGAAAGAACACACATTATATAACACACGTGACGTCATACAATACGCTATCAAAAAATATTTGATAAGAAAATAATAAGTCTTCAGCAACTCACTGTGTTTGCATTCTCAATTGCTTTTACTTAGGAAAGTACTTCTCACACAGAGAGGTGTAGACCTCTGTGGTTTTTTCCTTTAAATGAAATGATCTCTAAAAGCAGAGGTAAATAAACGCCGAACAGGGCAACCCACACTAGCACTGAATACCTGAGTGAAGAGGGTTGTAAGGGGAAAAAATCCCCAACTCAGTCCTGAGTAGCTAAGGACCAATTAGAAGATAATACAATTTTCTGACCGCAAAAATTCACTTAACCGTGTAAGGAATGTCAAAAGGCCAGGACAGTCCATGTGAATTACACTTAAGATTTGGGGAAATTATTTGATAACACATGGGTCCTGTTTTGTTCAGAAAAAATGGCATTTACTTTATTACTTCATTCCCCTCTGTTTTCTACTTGTTTTCTGTATGACACTAATATAAACCAGGTATCTCAAACTTCACCTAAGGTATCTCCATGGAAATACTTTCTGGTGATCAGGGCTATGAGGTTAACACCGGAATAGTGCAATTGTCCAAAGACAAGCAACGGAAACACACAGTATATGGTCAAAATAGAAATATGAGTGTTCTCTTACCATTTCTCATATTTTTTCACAGCAGCCTTGAGAATCAGGAGGGATGCAATGGTAAGTATGAGGTGGGGAACTTATCTGTCTCAACTGGATTAATTTCAGTCACATATTCCAGTAGTTATCTTTGTCCTTCCAGCAACATCAGCCTTCTCTGTCCTCAGCACCAGCTATAGCCTTTACACATGAAATATATCCTGCCAAACTCCAAATCCAAAACACTCTGACCCATTAAAGGTTTCCCCTTTTCTTCTATTAAGAACAAAGAACACATTACATTTTTCTATGTGAAGTATTCTATTAAATAATAGCTTGTACACTAATTAAAGCAAATGTAATTGTGAGAACACACTGACATTGTTAAAGTAAATTACCCAATTTGTTAATAGTTTCATTTCAAGTGACCTTAATTGTATTAATTGTGATATTGAGCAAACTAAATTGAAGAGTATTAAATGCATTGTTCCAGTCTGTCCTTAGAGGATCAACTTTCTCATTATATCAATGAAATGGGAATACTACCTAATATGCTCTTCAAAACTTGTGCCAGAATGTGGTGGACGCTGTAACTTGGAGTAAAAATTCATGGCAGAAACAGTTAACCTAGTTATTCCATTTCAATACAAGAGAAACCTCAAGCATTTGGAAGTCAGAAAAACAGTTTGTCAGATGCAATATGCAAGGAGAAGGTACAACAATAACGTTTCTGAAATTTCATTCAGGTCTTACAAAGTCTCTGCTGCATACAGAGCTAAGATTCACCAATTTCTCTAAGAAAGATCCCTGTTTCAGAGGGGATCACTCAAAAATACCATTAGAATAAAGTGAATAATAGCATGATGATTCTTAGAGGAGAAAGTGCAGCAAGATGTCATCAACCTAATAGTCAAAAGAAAACATAATAATGCACACATACATAGATGCATGTAAATTAAAATACAACCAGATCCACAAGAAACAATAAAAAATTAAAATTTCTTAAAAGAACTAATATCTTCCATTTGAAGTATTAGATTGCAAAAGTGAGAATCCCTGCCATAAATTTCTTATCAACTATTAAAAAATGCTATTTAAAAAAGCATAAATGAGTGAGTATATGCCATGTGTATTTTTTGTATCTTGAAAGAAAAATCAGACCTAAGGAAAATAACATAGGCCAAATTAATCAACAGAAAAGGATGAAAATACTATCTTAATGGATTTTTTGAAATGTTTTAAAGGGATAGAAAAAAGATCTTTATAGTTAAAGGCTTATTCTGAATTTTTAAACTTGCAAACAAGCACATTCTCATGGCTGATCGTAACTCAAGATTCAAAGTTTATCAGTTACATAAAATTGGGAGAGCTACCAACACCCGGACCTTTCTCCAAACGGCACTTACCTCATCTGTAATGATCTACTTTCATTTGTTCAGCTAGGTAACTGTCTCATGCCTAGCATCTGCAACATTAATCCTTGCAGCTGTTCCTAGTGAACCATGTCTTACTCTTCTCAGGCCACTTCTCCAAAATCTCGAGAATACTTTGAATTTTACATCTACTCTCCATTGTGTCAACAGTCCTGTCCCAAATAAACCATGTTTTCTCTCTATTCCTTCATTGAAATTTTCATAAAAGCACTGAGTACTACTACATTCAATCAACATATTTCTGGAATCCCATCCAATATACCCTTTCCAGCTGACAGCAAATGAACAAAAAGTAGTCGATGCTTGCAGTTTTCCAAACAGCTATACTTAAGAGCAATCCATGCATTTTTGAGATTTCTTTCATTTTATGAAAACTGTGAGACAATTTCATAACTCCAGCTGGACATGACATCTCCTGGTTCTCCATCAAGTTTTGGTATCAGTTGCACATACTAAAAATACAATACTTCATGTAGATTAACAAATCTGACTAGCTCAATAATTAAATATTTCTTTTCAGCACCCTTATCACTACTGTGTTTTTTTTCAATCACCTCATCTCAGTGAAGGCTTTTATCACTTTGCCTCCAAGGTAAGCATTCAGCAAGGCTTCAAAAACACAATTCAGTTGTCCTGATATTCTACAATATTGCACAGAACATCTCCGATGGACCACCTCTCCACCATATTTCTGTGATTCACGATACAAAAAACTTAAGATACAGTTTTTCACCAAGTTGATTCTGTATCACCCCTGAAACCTGAGGCTGCATTGAAAAACCTTGTCTTGAAATAATTTTGTGAAGACAACGATGGACAGACTGCATGGACAGGAATGACTGTATACTTTGATGCCTAAAGAGCTAACACCAAGCGAGCATACGCTTTATTTAAAATGAAACATTAAAACTTCAAAGACCTATTCTGGATATATAAAGTTTCAAATTAAAATGCACTATGTGTTTCACAGCAAAAAAGCCTATGAAGATGAAATGGATGCTTTATATAAAATATTTACATAGATAGAACATAAAAAATGTACCATAGTTGGTAACCTTTATGACTTGGGGAACCATGTATTTACATATCTTTATCCTCGCATGTGCGTATGTGTGTGTTGTGTATATATTTTTAACAGTTGACAGCTGTTTTAGAGCATACAGAGATGCCAAGCTGAATGAGGGTCTTGATTACTTCAAGATTAGCTATCTAAAGTTTCTATTCATTTTAAGTGTTGTTAGTGCGAAGAGTCATTAGTCACTTCCTTGTCTCATAGAACATCAGCATACATTTACATTGTTAATGAACATTTGGGGTAAATGAATTAATGGCACTTTTAAACATCAATTCAATCCTAATAACTTTGTATGTCATAGAAATGTTAAGGTTGGGATAAAAATGAGAAACCTTTTCAGTCAAGGTAACTAATCGCTTCTGGGCACAATAAAGGGTAAAATTAACTTACAGTGGATTTTTAACAGGGTGAAAATTTTGTTTTTTTTCTTGAAACAGAGTTGAGAGAACTACCAATATTTTTTTAAAAGAAAACAGAAATCATAAGAAAATGTTTATCTTTTTCTTGACTGGGGTAGACTAGAAGCAGGCTGTTTTTCCTCTTGAAAATGGTTATTATTTTAGGTTATAGAAAAATATTATTTTCAAGTTCCTAAAAATATGTACAAAAATGCATGTAGTTTATCAGGCTAAAATGGCTTCATATCGTTAAGATGTCAAATACAATAGAAAAGAAACACTGACCTAGAAAAGCTATTCCATTTAATCGTCAAGTTTTAAAATACTTTCCCCTAGATGTACATTCTCATTTTCAAACATTAAAGAAGCTTTATAAACCAATGAAGAAATAGTGAAAAAATTAACTCAAAGAGACAATGAAGTTTTACCAATATATTATGACACAAACCATCAGCTTCTTCTAAACTGAAGTAATAAACATGACTGAGCAAAACTTAACATAGCTTTTTAATAAACACTAGTAAACAGGTGATTTATAGACAGATAACACCCACAGAGAGTAGTTGATCTGGGTGAGGGACTTAGAAAATGTGACAAAGTTGTTTCAACTCTGTAATTTAAAATAAATTTTTTATTTTGCCCTCCTGGTACGTGTTCAATGACTGGAAAATTACAGGTAGTTAAGGTGCCACTGTGTATAACTGAGTACTTGAGGAATGTTTTCATGACAAGGACGAGCTTTCTCATTAAGCTTATCACTTTCTTCGAACCAACTATACTGTCACTACTAGCAAATAAGTAGAAAAGATGAGCAACACAGACATGCATTGCATTACGCAAGCAGTTTGTTCTCATTGTTCATTAGGTTCTTCCAAATACTGCATTTGATTAATTTACTTTAGGTTATGTAGTAATTTCTACCTAAAGAGCCTGTTCATTCTATCTCAACTTTGAGGTGTTTATTCAAAAGAGAACATAGGTGCTAAGTCAACAAAGAATCAGCCTTTTTATTTGCGTAATTTCATCCAAAATAACGTACTGAACTTTATTGCAGAATAAAAAAAACCCACAACCCTCCCCCAAAACAAACCAAACCAAACCAAAAAACCACAAACAAATAAAAAAGATCCCTAAACTCCAAGCAGTGTAAGAGCCCATGCTTGAGAAAGCAACATAAAGCCATGCTCCATTTCAGTATTCTTATGCTGAAGTCAGTGTTTGGTTTATGATTAAAAAAGGATGACAGCGCATTAAACATTTGGCTAATGCTTCTGTCTGTAATTGAAAGTTGACTTTTCGTGGTTTTCATTAGTGTCAGAGTGTTCTACACATACTCTGTGAAATGTTCTTTAAGTTGCCCTGTTCAACCTCATTGAGAGAATTAAACAAATTATGGCAGGTACAGTTATCATGACACACTTATATAAGGTATAAACTCTAAAAAAAGTACAGAAATACAAAACTCACCTTCCCCTGGCTTGTTCAAAAAACTCTGCAAGGGATCAATGCCTATCTCTTGTTCCTCTGTTTGCAAAGGGTGACTGGTTTCAGACACAGAATGATACATATTGGCAGTAGTAAATTCCAACTGAAGAGTATTTACTGGAGGAAAAAAAACCAGAGAAACAAACACTTCAGTATTCCTTTAGCTATTTTTCAATCACACAAGTTGAGAGCAAAGGTACTTAAAACCTCCTCTTATTTTCCAGGCACATCATCATCATTAATTGTCTAATAGCAGAAAAACAGTGTTTCCATTTGAACGTGGTAAATGATGTAGTATTTGGAGTCCAAAAGAATTTTTATAGTACCTACAAATATCACACTGTAAGTAAAAGGCCAAGCGTGGTTTTGACAGACTGTAAAAGAGGGCAAGAGCCTCTTTCCTTCCTTTTCCCCGGTTTTCTCTACTCATCTTTTAGTCTGATTCCAAGGAGAACTGATGCTAGTTCTTGGGCATGATGGAGATTATAGAGCAAAACTGAGGAAAGACCATCATCATCACTCTTCTGGACCCAAGACCTCTCATCCTAGAAAATTCTCCTTTTAGCCACTTCTTTTTCAGAAATCATAGGTCAGATATAAGATAACAGCAACAGACATGCCAAAAGAGAATGGGTTAATGGGTTTTCCGCAGTGAGCAAGAACGTTTCTTTTCTTGTACCCTCTATCATTAGTATTGTTGTTGTTACTGTTCATTTTTCTTATCTCATTGCTGTTTCCAGTAAATTGCTCTTATGTCAAGCCGTGATCTTTACCTTTTGTGCCTCCAGTTCTCCTCTCCATCCCACCACAGGGAAGACGGAGGGAAGGGGGCAGTGAGCAAGTGAGCTGTGCGTGGCATGCAATGCTTTCAGTGGGAAAACTAAACTGGAGAATAACATTCCTAAACCATGATAGCTTTCCAGAAGGATGATGTTAAGGAACCATTTTAAGAAGCATAACCAACTAGCTGGTGAACATTTACAAAGACATCTTCCAAAAATGAATGCCAAAAGGGGAGTAATGGCAGAACTGAAACCTTAGGAAGTAGGTGATGAGGATTCATCATCACAGGCCCCTGAATGGCATTCACAGCACTATCAAGCAACTGAACAAGACCTATGTTAGAAGTTCATGTGAGGAGTGCTGGAAGCTAATACTGGCTGCAACAAATAAGAGGATGCCAATAAAAGGGTGAAAAGCAGATGATGTTACGATCAGCACGTAAGAAGGAGAAACGACCTTTCCAGTGCATTAACTGTGCAAGAGTACATTTGTCAAGACTGCATTTTAGTCACTGTACAGCAATTTATTAACTTGCAACACAAAAAAACCTAAGCCAGCTAAATAGGTCTGATTTGCCCAAGCACACTAAGTAGCTACCTATGACTGCCAGATGAGTTTTAAATATCACTTACTTTAACTGCTTTGTTTACAAGTATCATAACTTTCTAACAGCAAGAAAATTATATTTAGAAAGAAATATAAAGAGAGATACAGAAAGAGGTATGCATCTAGACTTTCAGGACTGGCATATTAACAAATTTGAAATCACTTCAGTTATGCTTTTCCTTTGGTTCCTAGAAGGTGTGGCATTGACCTTGTAGGCTTTATACCTTCAGTTTACTGTCAATAAATGAAAGGGAACTGGGATTCTTAAGACCTTTTTACACCTTCTTGATTTTCCTAGTAAGTTACATGGAAAAAACACCCCCAAACCCAAAAAAACCCTAAATAATAAAGAAAACTAGTTAGGCTACTATTAGGCTTTTCCTCGAAACCAGGGCACCCAGGTTGTTTTCAAAAGGACACTCTCTCAGCCATATTCTCTGAGAGTTTTATCCTTTATTTGCCCTGGCACCTGTGTTACTGTGGTGCTGAAATGATCACACCATCTCCCATTTCTGTTTAGCTAAAAGAGAACGTGAAGGTCTTGGGAGCAAGGGTCCAGGAACTGAGTGAAGATAGGACTTACCACTTGAGCAGTGGTACACCTTTATGTCAAATTATTACAATCATACAACCATATGACAAAACACACCATTAAAACACAGAATTGCCTTGAACAACTCTATCATAGGTTCAACAAAATGTGCAATGAATGTATGTACACATCATGTGTTTCCTATGTAATTTTTAAACTACAGTAATGAAAACTGCACAAATGATACCTTGAAAAATATTTACAAACTTGCTAGTGCCTTAAATAACGTTTCCCTATGGCTACAAAATACAGAGAGATGTTTATAAATACCTGATATATTAAATAAATAAATAAATAATAAAAAACTTGTAATAATTTATTTTAAAAAAGAAAACACAACCCACCATCAACTTTGCAGAAGTAATTTTCTCCTGCTGGTATTTTAGTTGCTGCTCTTGCTCCTTTTGCTATATCGTTGTAAATATCTTTCTACTGATCTGTTGATTTTGTCTTCACAAAAATTACAAGCTTATTTCAAACTGTGCTGCTTAAGTCTAACTCTTTATTTTTATGGTCCTTCAGAGATTGCCACACAATCTGAACAAAGCACAACCCGGAGCATCTTTCAAACTGAGAACCAGGCACAAAATGACCTTACGAGCCACTGTAGTTTTAGGAGCCGCCACTTAGTTAAGACACAGTATGTTTCAGGCTTACATTGTCTTACATCCATAGCATTGGTGTCAAACTAACCGTAGTAAGTTTGCTCTTCTATATTGTTCTCTTCTGTATTCACCTTCTTTTTTTTTAAATACTCCCCAAATGCCATACCTTTACAATCTATAAGAACCATAATTTACTTTACAGACTGTTAAAGCAGTTTTAAACAGCTGAATAGATTTACTTTTGATATCCGCACAGTGATTTAATCAGTTACTTGTGTTTGTTTATGGATACATATGATTAGAGTTAAAAAAACTATCACTACCTATTAGTCTTTGCTCCTTAGTCCAAGCAATTTTCTTCACAGTTTTATACTTAAGCTCTTTTCTGCTCTTCTAACAAAGAGCAAAGAGAACTATTAAACAATTACGATTACACTTGGGATCTTACTCTGAGACAGATTAATTCTTTACAGGTTTGTGGTTGATTTGTAATGGCCTATAACATATTGTTCATATTAAATAAGATGCAATTTAAAACCATTCTCAATGTGAAACAATAAAAATGTTATAAAACTCTGAAATTCAATTACTGGATTACAAGACTTGATACTAGCTAACCCTAACATCTCAGTGAAAGCTCAGAGTGACACTGTAACCTATTTGTTCTTTTTTTTTTTAACCTCCAAAGATGAAGGGCTAAAAAACTCAAACACGAGGTGTGCTTCCCAGAACTGGGAGTTCAACTATTCTGTAATACACATGAAAAAATAATTAAGACTATGTATGAAACATTTATCTAGTCAGGGAAATTAGCAGAAACACTAATCCACTCATGAGCCCAAGGAAAAGGCAGGCACAGACACTCTTTGTCTGGCTACTGTCCTTAAGTAGTAGGGGAGCCCTCTTGTGCCACCAAGGACAATGTCACAGGTTTGCTCCTCGCTGACCATGACACGTGGGGTGAATTCTGTCTGCCTTCCAGTGAAGGCAGCTTGTCAGCACATCTGTTCTCAATGGAGACCACAAATCCCTCGAGAGACAAGGT
Organism: Daphoenositta chrysoptera; assembly: GCA_013397915.1. Lineage (NCBI taxonomy): Eukaryota > Metazoa > Chordata > Aves > Passeriformes > Daphoenositta > Daphoenositta chrysoptera. The sequence goes on from VZRO01001248.1 coordinate 552,831, forward strand.
TAGGGACTCCAACAAAGAACTCCACCAGACATTAAAAGGGCTCTGTGGAGATACCTGCTTATAGCACATCATCCCCTCTCCCATGACCTCATCCACATTCCGTAAGTGATAGAATACCACTAGGTATTTTCATTAGGAAAAAATTAAATGATGTTTACTGACATCTACCTAACTAACAACCCCTTTCTACACAGCAGAGATTAAGTACTTGCTGCATTAGATGGTCTGACTTAACACACCCATTCTAACTCAGAGAACTTCCCTTGTTCGCTCTGGGTACTTACTCTTAGTGAGTACTTAGTACTTACTTGGAAGTTGCCTGCTTCCTTTTTAGATGTGGGAAGGTTTATTCACCGAAGAGTTTACAAATATTTTGCCTTCCCTATTAGCTACTCTAACACATTATGTGATTTCTACCACCTTTAGCCATAAATCAGTCTTACATAATCATGCCTTCATTAGCATTGCCATTTTTCCTGTATACAAACCTGTGAGTTTGGAATGCTTAAACAAAGTTACATTTAAAACATTCAAAACCAAAACCAACTTCTTCTTCAGACTGTCAGTGTCAACAGCCTCAATTCAGCCATACTTCATCTTCCATTAATATCTAGCTAGATAGAAATACGAGACAAAGATAAAAGTCTAAGTGAGATATGTTTCTATCATTAGCTGTACTGCCAGTGAAGCACCTGCCACTTTTGGACCACAGCTGGGTGAAACATGGGAAAAAATGCACACAGAACTATACAAGGCAGAAGACTCATCTATAATAAGATTATAATAAATGTTCATATAATAAACTGATTATAATGGATGTCCATTAAGAAGATTGAATGTTCAAAATAAAAAAAAGAAATTATTGTATTATTTTAGCTGTGAGACTATTCACTACCACGAGAGCAAGTGGTAAGACTACACTAATCTCAAAAATGTTGATAAATCAGCATTTCATAAACAAAACATAGCACAGTTGAACATGAATACTGTACCATATTTCATGCCGTAAGACATTCAGTAACGTCTTCACTTGTCACAGATACTCAATAAAAATATTCAGTATTCAAATAAGCAGTTTATGGATGAAAAGCATTGTTTAAAAAATAGTGACTAAATTATTTCAATTTAAAAAACCTAAACACACCTTAAACATATCCCTTAATCATCACTGTTTATATGGACCTTGACAAATTATTTACTCAAAGCACAAAACACACCAAAACATATCAAAATTAGTTTTTAAGAAGTGAAGAGTATTCATATTGTTTGGGCAAAATTACAAAACAGAATCAGTCTCAGCAAGGGTATTTTGAAGGTGCAACTGAGTAGGTGAAACGGATCTAGGCAAGGCTTTTACAACATCCATTTTCCCTCTCTTCCCCTCCTCCAGTGGTAAAATGGAAGGAGAGGTACTGCAGGCTTGGGGATGTACTCAGGATGAGGGCTGAACAACTGCACAAGTTGCAGCACTTGCCCCACTCTTGCTGTCTGACATCCTCTTACCTCTAAACAATCAAGCAACAGAGCAAAATATTTTATGCCTAAAGAAAGGAAAATGAGAACCCACTAGCTCTGAGGACAAGGCTGAACAACACTGCTAAATCTCGGATATGCTAAAAATAAAAATCAGTTTCCATCAGTACCACCAAAGCTACATGAATATGACATTTCTGAAAACTACTGAAGCGTACTGAAGTATTTAAATAATACTTCACATTCTTTCTATTAGACTGTATCAACCACCTTCTCCAAATTATCTTTGGGCCTTTATTTCATGCCATATAGCAAAGTTTATCATTTTAATTACTTAAATTGATGACAAGTAGAGGAAATACTTGTTTAGCTAAGTGATAAATTAGCTGCCCTGTGAAGTCAAATTGATTAAAACGACCTGACTAAAAGCAAGTGTCTGATGTGGTAATGGTCTTATGCATGTTTTGTTAAGTTTGACAGCATCATGTTATGAGGGTTCACAACTCTGCCCCTCATTTGTGGCTTATGAAGTAATCAAGCATGTTAGAACACAGAAGTGAGGATTTTCTGGAATGTGAAAACATTTTAAAGTAGGTAAGAAATTAAATATTAGGAGAATAAACATACAGTGTGTTTATTTAAAGCAATGAAGCACAGATGTCTTCCAAATAATCTAGAAGCAGTCCCAGATCATGGGTTTTCTTACACTGGCCAAATTAAATTATTTCTCCTAACCCAGGGACTAAAAAAACCAAAAATAAACAGCATGCTAACTAGAGGGCTGAGTAGAAGACAGTCCTGAGCATGAACTTTGGCAAATGAGGAAAAGAGGACCATCTGATCTGTTTCAAGCTGGATATTTTACCACGACACTCATTAACAGGCATTTTTGAAAAATCTGTTCTTACCTGTAATATTCACTGCTTTCTTCTTGGCTCTAGGAGTGATTTTTACTTAGGCCACAGAGACCATCTATCTCACAGCACTGCAATCTTCTGCTCTCCATCCCTTGAGGCCTTTAATACCATTATCTCCATTTAAATACAGAAGATACTAGTTCCAGTGCCTCCAAGAGAAAAACCGCCAAAAAATGCCACCAAACCCAAACAACCCTCCTACACACACAGAGCAGCTCAAAACCAGCTAAGATTCCTACTCAGCCACTTCCACAGGTTGCCACCACCCACTGAAGAAACATGACTGGGGAAGAACACTTACTAAGTCAGAAGAAAAGTGCACAATTAGACAAACTTTGGATAGCATAAAGCAAGTCTGTTTTCTTTTATAAAATGTATCAGATTATGTATCATTAAAATAGAATGATGCAAACATAAAAAATGGTCTGACATGGTAGAGCAGATTAACATTAGCATCAGCTGGGATTCAGAACAAAACAAACAAGATCATGCCACTGATGGACAGGTTAACAGCCAGCGAGTCTGATGGTCATGAAATGCAATTAATTTTGTCCCATTTAATAACATTTCCTGCATTTTAACTTCTGCCTGTCTGATGTCTAATACAAAAACAGAGTTACATTGGACTTTAAATAAGTTAATTAAGTATTAAAATCAATCATGTGAAAGTCTTAATATTTAATATTGTTAGATTGTATATCAAAGTGGTTTTATTATTTATTTACTCCAAACCTTTCCAGAATACTTCATGTGGCAACAGGGAGTCTGTATCTCACAAGATAAATGCATTTACAATGCCAAATAAATTATATATAAAAGCATTTGTCTTAATACATGTCATTCAATATTAAATATCACCCATTGGTACCACCCTGAAACCCTAATCCATTTTTACCAACCGCACATTTGTATTATTCAAATGTTGTCTATTAAATAGTTGTCTCGAGAGCCACAGTAAAGGAATACATACCTAAGAACAATTATCATAGGAGCTTTAAAGCACTGTCTACAGTTTTAACCCTACAACTTTCATGTCTTACCAGTACTTAAACATGCAAAGTATAAATTCAGTAGTGAATTTAAATGTCAGGGATAAGAAACAACACACATAGCCTGGGACCATGGTAATGTATTCTCTTGGTAATTCACATGATAGTTAAAAAAAAAAAAAAAAAAAAAGAAAAGAAGACAAAAAACTTTTTCTTAAATAAAAACTTAAAATTCTATTGATTTGAAAGACAGGTAATCTTTGACACATTTGTTATTAGCAGGAAACAAATTCATGCATTTGCTGGTTTTCAGTTTTCTTGAGGCTACATGATTCTTCAAAAAACACTAGTTTGACTAAGGAAGAAAAACTTGAATAATGCAGTGAGGATCAAAATCCTTACGTCATGTTGACCACTAAGTTCCATAGCCACAGCCCACTCTCACCCTGGTCAACAATTTTTCTCAAGGTGTAATGCTCTGAACAGTGTAACCTGATATTTATGGTTAAACAACTTCTCTCTTCTGCACTTAAAATGGTGACAATGAAAGTATAAAGAGCATCAACCATCCTAAGTTATGTATTATCTTATTTATTAATAAGTTATTATTATCTTATTATCTTATCTATTATCTTAGTTACGTATTCAGTATGGTATCACAAAAAAACCTCCAAAGACAAAATAGCCAGCCAAAGCCAGTCTCCATTTTGCAGTTTGAATTTCCTGAAAAAAAACCCCAAATCCCACAGCTTTAACACAGAGCTATAGCTATTCTTAATGCAAACCTATGTGACAGATCCACAGTGAAGCTGTTAAGAGAACACAACTTTGATCTAACATTGACTGCAAAAAAGAAATACCAGCAAACCAAAAAAGATCCAAAGTGAACAGCTAAATGTAGCCTCTGCCCTGAACATTCCTCCACCCACAGAAACTATGTTTAGCACCAGATGTGAAAACGTTATGTTGATGCATTTTCACATTTCTTCCTTTCAGCTGAAGTCTCAGATAAAGGTTCCTCTTAGTCAGAACAGTTGATAAAAGTGCGATGTGCAAATCCCCTCCCATGATCTGACACAGCTGAGGCCTGAGCTGGATTACTGTATCCATCTTCAGTCAGATAGCACAGCACAAGGACCAGCTGCTGCACTCCAGAGAAAAGAAAAAAGACCTATTAAGAGCCTAGAAAATATAACCTATGACAACCTGAAAAAAACAATGTTTTGCCTTAGTGAAGGTGAAAGAGAAGAAGGAAAAATGCTGTAAGAGTTCAAATCTTTACATCATTCAACTAAAAAACGACTCCCTTTTCTTAGAGTGATCTAGAGGTGGTAAAAACCCTATTCATATTAAAAAGATTCAAACAATTGGAAACTCATTAAATGAAAGAAATTCTTTGTTTTACTTTAGAATATATTTTATCTGGTTACAAAATAGTTAAATATAATTTAAATTAAAGCTTTGTTCTTCCAAATATTCTTAGGTTTACTGCTGTTTATGGTATGCTTTTAAGTATTTAAGAGTTTTACTTTCAAGAACACACAGGCACCATGCTATGCTACACACTTTATGTTTTAGTAATACATATGTAACTCAAAGGGCCAAAGAATGTCAAGACTGAAAGAAATCATCAAAACAGTGAACTGGAAAAAATGGCAGCTTAGCCTGCAGCCTTACCCAAAATGATAGTAACTAGCTTAGACACTAAAAGTGTATTCAACGAAATAAGTTTCTAAGATATCACAGCTTTAAAGTAGTAAGCAATTAATCTTGGATTCAGCCTTTATTCTTTCACTATTTTTAGAAAACTGTTTCCTACAGGGGTTGACAGAATTTTTATAGAAACACCAGCATGTTCACGCACGCACAGAAGCATTTACATCAAATCTTTTCTCCTCTAGTTTTCTCTTCTAGATATGCAGATGCTAGAGCAGCATGGTATCATGCTGAGGTACAAAGAAAGTTGGTGTAAACCTCATTTGATAAAGAATATAAGAATTTCATAGGCACTTTCAAAGGCACAGAGAGAGGCAGAATTTGTTTCGTACCATACAACCAAGTTTCTATATAACATGAAGAACCATAACCCATGTTCAGCTATGTGATCCAATCCTGATGAGTGAATTCAAATCAGACTTACACAGGAAAACCTAAAATCTGATTCTGCTGCAGTGCAATGACTGCAGACTGCAAGGATTTTCCATAACTTCTGCCAATAGGAGTGGTGGCTTACTTACATCTGAAAGTCATAATCAAAGGAAAAAAGGTTCAAAGTAGGGCTATCCCTTGTAAAAAAATATGCTGAAGGTTCTTCCCTTGAATGCTCCCTCTCACACCCAAAGGCTCAGTCTATGTAAGGCACAGTATTTCTGTCAAATGCTGCCTGTTCTCTTCAGTTTTGCCACACCAGTAGTAACAAAAGCAGGATGCTTAGCAGCCCCTGTAGAGGCTCAATATTTTTGTACAATGCTTATTAATACCTAGGATGTAGTGAGTTTCAAACATCAGTATCTAAATGAAATGAAATAAAATACGTCAAGGAAAGGAAAACTCTAAGACTTGGAAACAAGCTATAGATGAAACCTGCTAACTTAGCAAGTAATTGACTGCATGAAGACATTATATCAAGATACCACTTCTGCTGTGAGTAACATTTTACTCAGGGTTTTTGTAGTAGGAATGTATCACAGTAGGAATGTATTCTATGCTACTAAAAGGATGGTAAGAGAGGTTCTTCCTTTTGCAGAAAGTTAACTTTGCTGCTCAATACATCCTGATGCACCACTTTTGTTTCTGGTAGTCAGGAACTCTTAGTACTAATTCCTGCAAAGGTTCGTAATATTATAAATAGGAAAAAATGATAATGCAATAATGTTCCTTCTTTAATAATTTGATCTCTTAATACAGTGTTATCTGTTACAACTTATTTTCCTCTCTCTTCCTACTCTCATATTTCTCATTAAAATTTTTGAGCAGCTGGATGAAATGTTCTCTGCTTTCCTGTACACGCACATCCAACTCCCAAGGGAATAACTGGTCTTGCTGAAGTCTTCAGGCACAGAGAAGCCAGGCTGACAAAGCCCCTGTAGCATAATGATTTCTATAATGCACTGCTACTTAGAGGCATTTATTCCTCCTAAAATATTTTCTGGGCAGTCCCTGCTGCTTGCCAGAGCATGTAAAACACAGGCACAGAAGTTCCCAGTGCAAGCAGCATGGTACATCAAGAACACTGCCTGTACCACCTCAAAACCTGAAACAGATGAAGCTCTTAAAACAGCAAGTAGGAAAGCAGTACTCTGCAAGGTTATAGAGGAGCAGAAGTCTGGCTATCAAAAAAGTTATTTAATTCTGCAGAACTTTACCATCAATTTACAGTAACAATAAGAATTTGTAAAATAAATTAATTCAGAAATACAGATAAAATTCACTGTTAAAAGGGGAAAACATTAATAAATGTGAGTTGCAATTAAAAGGGCTTCTTGGTTTGGCAGTAAATTTGTCATCACCAACTAGTTCTATTTTCTTTACCCTAAGTCCTGGGTCTATTTTGCTTTAGAAGTGGGTCAGCACATACTACACAGCAAGAAACAAAAGCCTGGTTTTGCAGGACATTCGCAGACAACACGTAAGTAGCAGAACAAGACCTTAGGTCTTGTTGGCTAAGAAATCCACTGCCCTGAGAGTTATACAGGCTCCTCTGCTCTGGGGAATGAGAGCAGAACAGCAGGCAGATTCTCTAAAGCTTTTTGATTTTTATTAGATAATACAATAGATTGATGGCTCCTAAATACGTTAGGCTTAGTTGAGTGCTCTCTCTAATTCACCAACCACTGTGACATGACTGAATCTCCCAGTGTTCTCTGAAAACCAAGTTTTGTTGTATGTAACCAACAAAAAGAACTGGAATTCCCACAAAACAGTAAATAGATTTGATGAATTGTATTGGAACAACAGCTGTCATTATACCTTACAGAAAGCTGACAACACCTTTGAGGCTAAGCTTTTAAGCCCATTTTATTAAAAGAATATAACTGATGTAAACAAGTTATAGTTAGAAACCTCCTTGATTAAATTTTTCTTGGTTTTAGAAAGTCTTTTCAGATAGTTTTCTTGTCTGTGCTAGACAGACCAGTAGGACTTTTTAAGAATATTTAAGGTAAACATCCCAACATCTGAATGATGAAAGCATTCTGAATCTTCCTGGAATAAATAGCTGTTTTCACAATCTTCCTTACAAATCTTCCTTTTTTTCTTTTCCTGTCCTTCTGACCAAATTTATTAGTTTCTTCCCCAACATACGTGTCATGGATTGGAGCTGAAAATTAATTGGCAGCTTTCTAATCCAATAAGCGCTTCTGCGATTGTGCATATTTAAAAGCTGGCAAGAATGCGGAAGAGCCTCTTTGACTTGGTGGCGGCGTCTGGGACGGACGGGGGGGCAGGGGAGGGGAGCTGCTCCGGCCCGTGGGCCTGGATGGCCTGGGGCTGNTTTCTTTTCCTGTCCTTCTGACCAAATTTATTAGTTTCTTCCCCAACATATGAAAGACCATTTTGCAAAAAGGTAGCTTTCAGATTTCTTTTTCCTGATGTAGACTGAATGATCTCAAGCTGGCCATATGCAAAAGCCTAGAAAAAAATGTTCTTTCTGCTATGTTGTTGCATTTCTGGTAATAGCTGAGATAGAGAAGTGCTCTAGTTGAGGCAGAGAGGTGACCCACCAGTGGCCAGGCTCTGGACCACTCAGTGCATTAAGAAGAATGGAATCAGAATTTTGAACTGCATCCAGAAGTAAATGGAAAGAAACCAAGCATATAGAATATAGGTATGATCTGTTCTCACTTTTCTTTCTTAATAGTAAGGCTCGGCATCTTGGGGCATCTAAAATTAGTAGTTGCTTTTGAAATTTTGGTCATGTATTATTCATCTTTTTCTCCTAAAAGGAAGACAGAAGATGGCAGTAGCAGGTGTTCTTAGCTTCCTGATGGAAAAGAAGGAAGAAGTTGACCAAGGGGATAGATCTTTCTTCAAAACAAGGGTAACAGACAAAGACTGCCTAGCTGAGATGACTATTTTCTGTCAAACACATATCACAATTCCACCTGTTGCCAAGAAGGCTTGAAGGCAGCAGATCCTCTGCCTACTCATCCAAACTCCTGTGTTTTGGAAGTTCCTGTTCTTTGCTGGGGAAGAAAAAGGGAAATCCTGTTCTGTTTTAGCAGCCACACTTATGAGCAAACTACTGAATACAACAAACCCAAAAAACTAATATTATTTATTCCTAAGTTTAGGTTTAGAGGTCTTGACAGGATCTTATCAGAAATGAAAGTCAAAGCACAAAGATAATTGAAAAGAAAATATTTAGAAAGGCAGAAAATCACTCCTTTACTAAGCTACCCCAAGTCAGCTTTCTTTCTCTCAAAGAACCCCACATAAGACTCCCTTCACCCATTCAAATAACTGAACAGTGTAACAATAACTGAACTTAAACATTTATTTTTAACAAATGTCGTCTAGTATATCAATGTGAAGTTAGTCTGTTTGAAAGAGTATTTCCTTGCCTCCTTTAAATGCAAGACTGACTCTGTATTTAATGTAGCTTTCTCACTGCACTGATATCAGGAACAGCTAATGAAGAAAGAACACTCACCTTCCAAAGAAACATACACAGCCTGCCCTGTAAAAGGTAACACAGGTGAAAAACCAGTATTTGAACTAAAACTGTTTGCATTCTCAAAGCAGAAGGAATGACCGTGCAAGATGTGCAGGAAAAAATAGAGATTTTCACTTTGTTGGGTTGTTTCTTTCATGACTGAAGCATCATTTGACCACCAAGCTCCTCAGTTCACAGATAAAATGCCTTAGACCTTATCCATACCCTAATTCTACATGTTAAACTTTTAAACCCATTATTTCCTACAAGTGGCTACGTTCATGGATATGTGTCATGCTGTCAAACCTCTACTTCTGATTCACGATCTTTGAGACAGCATCTGAAACATCTACACTGATTTTCCTTCCCAACAATACTAACCTTGATGTGACAGATGTGTGTGTGGATACTTCATAAACTCTAATACAGCAATTATTTAACTGAAGATCAGTTTCCTGAATAAAAGGCACACACAGTCCGTCATAACCATCCCAGGACTTACTCTTGCATGGCATTTCTGTACGACTTAAAATCAATTTACTCATTTTTATTCTAGTTTATATTTAGATAGTCCATCATGAAAGAGCCCAGAACTTTTACCCTAACCCAGGTCCTCTCTATGCCATATGTATATGCAATCTACTACATCAATCAAAACGACTCACAGTTCAGATGATGTATACACAAATAAATGTACTTTACCTAGAGGTCAAAATGATTTCTGTAAGAGCACAGAATATTCTCTTGTTTTTAGCTACCTCCCACAACCATGAAGTATAAAAATTTAACAAGCTGCAAAATAACAAACTGAGCACCATACATCGAGTTTCTTTAGTGTCACGCTAGGAATGCTATAATTATAATCAAGAATACACTTCACTTTTAACTCTGTTTTTACTGTATCTTTCTACCTTGTGGCCTGTGGTGGCCTATGCCAGTTTTATAAAAAATATGGTTAGGGGGGAGGAAAGGGTAAAAAAACAAAAAACCAACCCAACTTGAAAAAAATCAATTCTGCTACTCTGAGATCGTATGTGCAGGAGCTGAGGTGTGGATCTTGGCTTTATAAGATAGTGCTTATATGTTTTGCCCTTGCTTCTGTCTCAGTTTTTGCAACCACATAATACAGTCTGGGGTGATCACCATGACAGTGGATAAATTAGGATTTCACTACCATTAAGTATGAATTGTTTCTTAACAAGGCTACGAGTCAGCATAGCTGTTATTTGACAGAACTGAAAGACTTTCAAACCTGCACCTTCAACACATTAAGTACAATAGGTAGGATTTAAAAAAAAAGTTTTAGAAATGCTAAAAAATAAGATAGGCTGAAATGTATACATATCACTTCATTAGTTACATGAAGAGAAAGCTGCCACACAAATGCACTGCAAAAGGCAGAAATATTTGTCTAAACATGGTAAGAAAAAAGCATTGCTGAAATGCTAATGATCCAATTTTATGGTTATTTCTTTTTTAACTGGACAGCAACCTTCTTTTTTTCATAGATATTGAACAATATCACATACAATAAGCATAGAAGTGTTTTTAAAAAGCCCTATGATTTATTCTTTGTTCAAATTTGACTAAGAAAATAAACCTATATGGCAGAAATAAAAAATGAATGGACATGTTATATATATGACAATTCAATTAAATGATTGTCTAATACAAGCACGTGGAAAATAGTTTCTGAACGTGTCATGAGAAAGCACAGAGGCTGAATCCTGGCTATTCTAAAACTCCTGTTCATTTTATCAACTTGGATAGCCAGCCACAGTGCTCTAATGCACACGTGCAAGAGCCACTGCTCTAGGTTCAAGAGGAGCCCTTACCTTCAGACTGTTTAATTTTGTTTGCTCATCTGAGTCCACCATGTAACTATTTTAGGAATCTTTCTGTATTTCAGTATTATGCATATTTCTGGTAGAGATTTTGGAACGTAATTTAAATATACTGTATGTTACTGTGACTCGTAGATATTCAATTAGTAAAGGAGATGTCTGCACTTGTCCACCTCACATTAATCTCTGGAAAATAATTAATACATACCAGATGCTGTGTAATGACTTACTGAAATATGCAAATAAAAATATTCAAAGGGCCTTCACTGATTTTATGACAATGAAATCCATAGCTGTGATATTCCAAACAACCTTAATTCTCATTTTCTTTAGCGTATTCATGTACAATGAAACAGAAATGTAAAATCTTAGCTTTCTCTACAAGAAAACAGGATTTGAGTTGGAAGTCTAAATGTCAGCCCTGAACATTATAAAATTATACAGAATAAGGAGGAAACAGGGCTGATAGTGCATATAAATATGACAGTGTATTAGGCTGCATTTAATTACCAGTTCAAACAACAACCTGATCTAACCTTTGACAAGTAAAATAAATGTTCTGAATAATTTAACCAAAGCAAACATTTGCTGTTAAATGCTGGCTAATTATAGTAAGAGTTGTACTGAGAGGGGGAAAAAACCCAAAAGAGATGATAATTTATACACTTCTCCTGCAATTGCTACAGCTATTCCTTGAAACCCTTGAATTTTTTTTCCATGTGGGATAGCTAATAAGTATCTGCTTCTGGAAAAAAAAAAAATCTGTCTGTATATAAAGAAAGTAGCACTGTAGGAAAATAAGAAATACTCCAAATACAGAAAGTAAAGTAACATTAGTTTCAAGAGTATCCATCTTTTCTGTGGATGGCTTTCTGATATGAAGGTATGTGTTAGAAATGTCCTGTACCACAATGAAAGATAAGAAAGGGTAGAGTAATGATTAAGTCTTTTGCAAAGTGTCAGTGAAAAATCATACAAGAACCTCGTTATAGGATATGGGAGCACAGTTCAGTCATGTCCACTGCACTTCTGACAAGAGTAATAAAGAAATCTAAATTCTTTCTTTACATAAATATGAGATCAGCAGTTAAATGGCATAAATAAACCAGAGGGATTCTTTAAAAACAACTCCACCCAAAATATGTAATGATTAAATAATTCCACCACTGTGACTTTTTCAGATATATTATTATAGCCAGATATATTATCCATGTGAAATACTGAGCTTGTTTCAAAAAGAACCTAAATATCACAGAAAAACAAGTATTTAAAGTCAGCATGCTTTGAATATCAGAGCATCAAAAACCATGAAATTGAAACCAATAGAAAAAAAAGGTGGTCTTTTTCCTGCAGCATACATGCTTTCCAGTTGTATAAAGAAATTAATGGCTTTTGCTATCTTTGGGCCAAGAGTTTCACTTATTTATGTGATCAAAAGTTATCAGCAGCATCAGCTGTCTATCTCTGTGCACAATAACTGTAATTCAGAAGAATCAGAAGACCATGAAAATTTCACAGACAAGCGATGTATAGTAAACGAAAGAAGCCTATAAATCCCTAATCTTGAATATATATTAATATTTGAAGGCTTTATATAATCTGCAAAGTAAAAAGTGAAAACCATTAGAAATATTAAAACTGACTCTAAGTATGCTCCTCTCTTTTCCCAAAAGTAATTTGTGTGCAGATAAGTTCTGGCCACCAGTTTCTAAGAGAAACATATTATTTTTAAGTTACCTTTTATATTTTCATAAATATTTAAACTCTCCCTGAAATTTTAAATATGTTTATAGAGACACGGATGCTAACATTCTTACCCTCTTACAATGAAAAACTATGAATTAAACTGTTCTTTGCACACTGTAAGAGAAACAATTTTTTAAAGAAACAAATAATAAATTTATAAAAAAAATTTACCACAAATTGTTCACTTGATAATGAGTCAGGTGGAGAATGAAACTGAAGTGGATTTTCTAGCTTACCGTGTAAAATGAATATTGGATAATCGAGTTTGAAGGTCATTACTATTCTTGCTCCATAGCTCAGGACAAAGTCCTTCAGCAAACAAAGCAGTAAAGAACTTGACAAGATCCATGCCTGACACCAGAGAAATCCAAGTACAAAAAATAATGTTACGCTGTGTCCACTGCTTCATGTCAAAGGGACAGTGATATGCACTCTTTTCTCTTATGCTGAGGCATCCATAAAAACATCCTCAGCTTTATTTGGACAGGACAAAAGGAAATCTGAGGCAGTCATTGGTAAATGCAATGAATCAAATCTTCCCTGCTATTACACTGCACATAAAACTTTGGCATTTAAGCATAAAACTGGAACAGACCTTCTCTAGAGTTGTTATATTTCTGTTCTGCACTTGAAATGTTACCAGGCCAGCAAGGTAAATTTCACTAATAGGAGATATCTTTACCTTTCTGTGAATTAAAAGGTAGCAAGAAATAAAAGTAGCCGTTCAATACTAAAATTTGGTCTTCTCTGAAATACTTATATGTTAGATCAGAAATGAAATCAACAAAATCATCCAGGTCATAGGTTGTGAGGGCTGATGGGAAGATACAAATGCAATCATTTATACTCAAGTTATTAAATCTGGTAAAAAACACTGATAGAGATGCTAGTGTACTGAAATGCTGATAGTTTAAAAAGAACCAACAAAACTCTCTCTGACATAGCTGTAAAGGTATATGCACTGCTACTGAATATCATTTTAGGTTTGGTCTGCCATAGCAGGTGGTGCACCTGAAAGGGTGATTATGACTAAATAATTTGGTTACAAATGTACACGTACTTTGGTGTAAACCCACTAATACCTTTAACCAGTATGGCCCACCTGGAGAACAATTTATCCAAGTCCAAAAGATATCTCCAACCAGATTATTAAAGAAGAGGAATTTCTTGATACTGAAACTAGTCAAGCCTCTCCACTGACTTTATGCACCAAATTTTAACACTGAAAACTACAAGCAGTATCTGATCCTTCAGATCCATACTTTTGGGCAATAGGTTACAGAGAAATCAGAAATAGCAATAAAATAAAAAGTGGAATGGCCTTCTGACCAACAGAAGTCATAGCAGAGCTGTGACTTTGGGGTTCTTTTTGAACTAATCTGACATTTTACCATGGTAGTCTGTTTTTATAAGTAACAATTAATTTAGTCTGTACTGGAAGTTTCCTGCATATTTTAGTTTGCATGTACTTGTAAGGTCTTCCTAAAGAGAATTCACTTTTGTGTAGAATGGCTTTATGATGTGGATTAGCTTCCACAAGGGATCTAAATTGACAATAATGAATTCATTTTATATAGTAGGCTAGACTTAAATGAGAAGTGAAAGGCCAGTGCCAACAGAGTTCAGTGATCAGCCACTGTTGTTCTCTCTGTAATTCACTGGTTGAGTTTAATAATTACAGCATTGTCTTGATAATCTGTAGCTGCTGCATACTGGAAAAAGAGGAAGAGAAAATGCTTCTTGTGTTAATAGGAGAATTGATTTTTTAAATCTAAATGCAGACCCACATAAACTGCAAACGGAGTATTTATAACGAACATCTAAGAACACTGACACTGGTTTAAACTAAAATTAATTTATATCACTCAAATCCGGAAAAACATAATTTCAAGCCTTGATCTTATTAGGATACTTAATGTAATCTTATTAGGATGTGAGCTTCTATATATCAAAGTGTTTTATACATTGCAAATATATTTTAAAGAGCTCCAATAAACATTACTAAACAATTCACTGCTAGTTTCACAGGGGCAGATTATTGGATCTGCAGCTAATACAGCAGGAGAGGCAATGCCTTCACACAGGCGATATTGCTGCTATACAGAACCGGCTGTCACACGAGCGCTAAGTAAGTTTCCAGGACTTTCTCCTCTCTTAACTGCCTGAGATTTAGCACTGAGCAGCATGCTTTCCAAAAGGACAGAGTACCTACAGCTTCCGCGGAAGCAAATGGGGATCATGGATGCTTAAAATTTCAGAAAATCAGGCCTGGTGCCATATACAAGGAAAACGCTGCCAGAAATGTCACTCACAGAATCCATGCCTGCCACTCCACAGGGATTCATATATGCTTAATGATGGCTAGCAAGTACAGAGAGCAGACCTAGCTAAGGAAAAACAACAGAAAACCAGGCAGCAGGCAAGCGATGAGCACTCTGTCTGCACTTGTATCCCCACTGGCAAAGTAAAAGTAAAACGGTTAAGAAACCGGTACGGCTGATGCCAAAATCCAAAATGTTTCTAAGGACTGTAGCAGACCTCAAAAGATAGTTTTTAATTTCATTTGAAACAGTTTCAATACTTCAACATTAATGTATGCACATATATATTAATGAAGCAGACATGTTAATCCCCTCGATGTCGATGTCTGTGAAGCATCTTAGCTCTTACTTCCTTCACCACCAGTCGTGTGTAAGTAACATACTGTGGCAACATATGAATAGTTCATAGCTCCAGCAACAAATGAATGAATGAACAGTGACCTAAACACAAGCAGCCATTAAGGTTTCTGTTTCTTTACCCATCAGCTCTTGCATATACTCCCGGCAAACAAGTGTGTTTTTCTGACATGCACACTTGTCTGTTAATAAGTTAAAGAACTATTTCAGTCAAGAATCTTTATGTTTTTCCCCTACACGCTTCGTTTCTTGCTACATGCATTGGAGTTTTACTCTATTAGAGATGCTGATGACAAGCCAAAGAAATGGAGGTGATGCTGCCAGGGATTAAGGTAAAGGATGCTACAGTACTCTCTGCAGAAGCACAAAGGATCTGCTGTTGCTTCCCTACACTTGGAAAGCTTACGCACAAACGTTCTGAAAAGCACCAGGAGAGCTTCCAGTTAACACTCCTGTTTGATTTTAGTATGCAGTTATACATCCCTTGTAAGACTTTAATGAACTATAACAAACTATGAGGCAACATAAAAAGAAAGAAAAAAATTCTAACATTGTAAATGGCGTCAAGCATGAAATAATTGCAGGGTGTTGGTTTGGGTTTTTTTTGTTTTTTTTTTTTTTTTTCTGAGGGGTGTGTATTGTTATTTAGTTTGACTGGGTTTTTTTGTAGGGGTTCTTTTTCTTGTTTGACTTGGTTTTTTTATGCTTTATATGAGAAGAACAGAAGGGCAAAAACCCCACAGAAAGAGCCATACCTGTTCTTTTTCAAAGGTTCAGTTCAAAATAATTCTAATATTAACCTAGTGCACATTATCAATACAGACGGTGCAGAGATAAATACGTTGCCTTTAACACCAGTGAAACTACATTCCAGCTGCAGGATCTTCAGCAGGAATCATCTGTAAGAACAAACACCGGCCTTTAAGGGACCAGCAGCTACCATCATAAGTGAAAGTAGTTCACAAAAACAGTTTTCCAATTTTAAACAGAATGACTGACACAAACTTACCTGTCAATGAAAACTCCACAGAAACCCATTTTTCAAATCTTTTACCTCAGTTTAAAAACTGAATCCATTTTTCCTGTTAACTACAATATATGGTTCAAAATTCTCAGCCCCTGCAAGTCTTGCAAAAAATAATCTCTGCAAAAATAAGCTCAATGAATTAAGACAATCCAGCCAAAGAAAGGAAACAGATCCTGCAAGCTGTTAGTCCATTAAAGGAGCACTATACTAATGCATTTGTCTTTGTAGAAAGTAGAGAAAAACAGAAGGAACGCTATCTGCTTGGGATAAATAGATTTTTTTTTTCTTTTCTATATTAAGCTTTTTATATACAACAGTGGACTTTTATTTTGTTCCTTTTTATCAAATAATGTGGATAGTTGGTCAAAGGTACTAAAAGCCTGCTAGAGTGCAAAGTGGATGATTGGCTCTTTTATTCTTGAAGGTTGCATCATGCTGCCTTCTAATTTTTAAAGCAAAAATTTGCAGGGAACACGTATTCAGTAATTAATGTTTAAAACTTTAATAAATTCTTTACATTCCATAAAAAGCGTGTGTGTATGTGAGTGCTACAGAAATGACCAAACCTCACCGTTCAGTACTGAGATTAGATCTGCCCCTTCCAGTGTCAACCCTGAACCATATATCAAGTATGTAATTTCTTTTTTAAAAAGCACTTCAGTTTACATGATACCGTTTTTTTCCAGTTCTCTCATTATGTTCTTAGACTAACAAGGTATGACTTTTCAAACTTTTTCTTCCTCCCATTCTTTAAGTAGTCAGAAATATGCATATATGTGGGTATGAGGTGTGTTAATGCAACATATATATTACTGTATAGGTAAAACACTACCTTTGCTGGATAAATGATGCTACTCCTTTTATTACAAGATAATTTCAACATAAGCGACCACAAGAAAAGAAGAGATTGCAAGATCTTATCTGTCAGAACATAAAATAATGTCTTTCACAAATGAAGAAAATAAGTATCAGAAAGCACTTGTTCTGAACAATAATTTCATTTTCCTGAACTCAAATCCTACAGCATTCAGCCGACTGGAAAGTAAAATGGCTGCCAAAAAAGCAATATGGATGAAAACAGAATTTGTTCTCACTGTCAGAGGCAAATGTATACAAAATGGTAAAATGAAAACTTTATTTTAAAATGTAGGTGACACAGATCTGTCTGAGATGAAAGGTATGACTGGGCAAAGAAAAGGTTAGCTGACCAGATTGACACGCCCAGAACAATTTGGAAACTTGCAGATTCCGCAGGTCGCTACTGCTACTTTACCCAAAGCACATGGAGGGATTATATTTATGCAGGAAGAGGAATAAATTTGGTGAAGTCCTGGAAAGAGAATGAGTTAATCTAAAGTCATAATGGGGGGTGGACTCCTCCACTGTAACTCCCCCCCATAGATATACAAGAGTTGCTCTGCAGCATCCTTTTCTGGATGCTTGGAATTGGATTATCAATTTTGCTGCAGATTTACAAGGGATTAAGTTAGCCTTAGACTCCCTCCCTCTCCTCTCATTTCCCTGTCCTCCCCAAGTACTAATTTCACCTTTATTCTCAAAAATTATTTACATTACAACTAAAAAATAATGTAACTGAGATCATAGGAAAGCCACCAAATCAAATTTTAACTTTCATGAATAATGATTTATTTTGGCTTTTCATTTTAGGACTTCCTTGTGTGTATTCATATATTTCTTTCAAACCAGAGGTAAGAGGTTGCATGGACACTGACAGACCATTGAAGGAGAAGAGGTTCTTTCATGATAAGCCAACATAGCCCTAGGCCAATTTTGGACATTATTTGGCAAGCATTACTGTATTAGGAAAGCAATTTTTCAAGGTCCACATGCACAAAGTGCAGTGAGCATTATACAGCTATTAAAAAGTAGCATTAACATAAGACTGAATATATCTTGTCCATGTAATTATCTACTCAATTCAATATGCCCACAGAACATTTACACACCACTAAAAATATATAAACTCAAGTAGGAAAAATCACTCTGTATGACTGTCTTAGGTAGGTTACTCTCCCCCTTCTTTCTTGAAACCACATCCAGTAATATTATTCAAAAACCTAGCTAACCAAGCTTGGGACTCCTACATTCATATCTACAAAAATTATGAAAAAGCAATCAGAAATTTCATGGACAGTATACATACTTATTAATATGATCTGTTTTATTAGGTCCCAGTGAAAACATCTTATTAGTTCAACAATTAAATGATTCAGAAACCATCCACACTATCTTTGCCTTTTAACAGTTCCAATCAGTAGCAGATCTAGGTGTAATCAACAGCAGCAGGGGGCTTTAGGAAGCAAAACAAAACAAAAACAGTAGGGATCTTTACTAGTTTACAGTAATTTGTACAAGATGTTACATGTTACTGCAAGTTAGCCCAAGATACGGAAAAGCTACAGGAAAATTCCCTGTTATCTACAACTACTACTTCAATATAGCAACATAGTATAGCAACATCAATATAGTAAGTTTTTTGTTTTAAATTGAGTATTTAAAGTTTGCTGAATTTCCTTTCTGATCTAGAACTTCTTTATCTCTTTTTTGCCCCCTCCATTTTACATTTTCTGTAACAAGATCAATATTTGGGTTACCGTGTATTCAGAATCCATGGATGTCACCCCTTAAATTTGTGAGTGGGCTGCACGAGTGATATAAAGTCCCTCTTCTGTAGGAGTTGAGCACATGGTCTAAACAGCACTTTTAGCCCCTGCTATGCATGGTAGCGAAACTATATTTCCCATATGTTAGTGCTGACAGGCTGACTGATATAAATTCAACTCAAAGAAACTTACATACAAGTTATTTTTATGCTTTTTAATCCCTTTCCTCTATTAACAGTGTCCCAGATATAAGAGAGGAATACATTAAAGAGAAATTGATAAGTGGTGCAATAATTTATGCACCCTTTGAGTGCTAGGACATCTGCATAAAACGAGGCCATCGCCTTTTTGATGTCAAGGATCTTGGGATAGTTCCAAATTGTAAGTATTTAAATCCTAAGCTCTTAAATTCCCATTGATTTTATCACAAGCGTGAAGAGATAAGCATGCATCTATCTTTTTGAATCTGCCCTTGTTAACATCTCTGAAAAAAATGCATCTAGCCACAGCCACGCAGCACTCCTAAAGGACAAACAGTGAACATCTTACAGTGAAAGCCCATGCTGCCACATCTGTAACATTCCTCCTAATTCAAAGCAAGTTTGCATAAAAAGAGCAATTGCACTTTTGCACTGAGGCACAGGCAGAGACACAGAGATGACACACTCTCACCAACCCATCTCCTCTGCAGAACCACAGTTCTGATATTCCCTTTTTTTGCCCCCTCCATTTGTGTTAACATATATTCAGAATTCTCTCTATCAGGCACTCTATGGGATGTTTTCTTGGTGGTCAGGTAAATACACATGAAATTCAAAGTTTTTTACAGATGACTGTCTCAATGACCACAAAAATCAGAGTCTTACACTTGCTTGAGCCACCACAGCCTCTTAAAGAGCAGAAGGTCAAAATTAAAAATATAATCAAATTAAATACTTACCATATGGATAACTGTATTCTTTTTAACATTGTAACACATTTTGCAGCCAAACTTACAGCTCTAGCACACAGCTTTACCAGAAACAAGAAAGGGGGTCAAGCCATGATGGAAAAACCACCAAGTGGAATACCTGTCATACTTTTGCAGGAGTACAGCAATTCTCTGCCAGCAGCTGCCAGCAATGGATAAAACGTACTACCTATCTCCCACCTCTCCTCAGAAGAGGCTATTTTCCAAAGACATATAATTTAGTGAAAAGGCACCTGTTGAGCCAGGTAAGATGCAGTTAAACAAGTGCAATAAATTAGAGGATAAAAATGAAAACTTCCTTCCATGGGTGAGTAGTGGCTGTAGAGGTAAAGAGGGCACATTTCACCAAATCCTTGAGAAGACCAGGGAACTGTCAGGGACTGGTGGCACAGCTTGCTACTGTTGCAGCTCATTGGTGATAAATTCAGGTGAGTCAGGGCACATGTGAGGTAAATAGCCTCACTTACTCAATTCTTCACCTTGCTATCTCCCAGACTATCTGGTTCAAAGCTCCCCAGAGAAGCTTTTAAAGGAAATATTTCAGACACGTATATTAAGGATAGTGAGCTTGACCATCATCAGTAAAATAATTTCATACAAGAACAATTTAAATGTAATTAAAACCAAAGAAAAGATTCAAAGCTAGGACACAGATGCTCCGTTACAACCAGCTCACCATTCCCAAAATGAATAATCTACCAAACACATAAAAAAGCTTATCATATTTCTTTTAAATTAATTGTTTTCCAACACCAGGAGTTACTACCTTTCCATACATTCTACAGTTCATGAAATAAAGAAATGTTACACCTTTGTTGTCAAAATCACCATCAAATTCATAGCATCTCCTCCACTAGCTCACCTGAGTGTTTTCGACTTCCAAACCTGAACATAGTCTGCTATAACACAGATATAACTACACTGTTCCAAAACTAAGATCTTTAAAACACTCTCAAAACCAGAGCACCAGTGATGAGAATTTTTCACCATCTCTGTAACCTTCTCTTTTCTGACTTTGCATGGTAAGCACTTCTCACAGTGCATAGAGGGCTCCAGCCTCTTCTAAACGCTGCTGGGATAGTCTGGTGTACATCTGAATGACTAACATCTTTGCCCCAGTATTTCTCCAGGTCCCCAAGCCAAAGCTCATTCCCATGAATGAATTTAGGCTGATGGTTTCTAACACCGTACTTTCAGTTTGAAAATTGCTGAAGGCAACAGCTGCTATTCACCACTAAGTCTGCAGTATCACCTGTGGAAAAGCCATCAGCTGAGTAACAAAAGTGTTCACAGAGGCACCAGGGGTGAGGTTTGTGGTAGCACCAACTACCAGCATTCCCCTGGAGAACTTCTGTGGTGCAGTGAAGCAGGAACTGGGGTTTAGGAAGGGGATCCGGGAGATGTTTTTCATCGGCTGTAAGCACATTCTAGATGGGTACTTCTACAAGTTTAATGAAGAGGAAAGTAATTATATGAGCGTGTTCTTCTAAAGATATATACACACGTATGCAGCACACACTGCACCACATCAAAATCACTCTCTTCAGCCTTCTACTGACAGACTACAGTGCGACTGTAGCTCTGCAGCACCAGAAATCACTCTATATAATGTACAGCACAACACCGCGATTTGCTTCAGGGGTCACATACACAGCACTGAATCTTGATTAATACCACAATCCACAGTTGTTTATAACACGTTCGGTTTACAAATCATAGAAACAAGTGAATACAAAACACTGCTCTGATTTTTGCCATACAAATTCTTGTTTATGATGTCTGTAACAAGATTAAATAAACATTAAATTATGATTTGGTTTATGTGATTCTGGATAGATGGGAGGTTTTAAAATACTTTTTCCCCTTTCTCTCTTTCCGAAGTTTTGAAGGTGAAATGGAAAAATGAAACTGAAATAACTTTTAATGCACTCCAGCACATTTAACTGCCTTCCCTGCTAATAAGGATTAAACTTACAGAAAATGCAGGAAAAGCCATGCCTACACACACGCACGTATGCGCACTTACACACATGCACACACACGAGCTGTACCTACAAAAGACTTCCTCCCATGGCTACACCATTGCTTTGCAAACAACAAGCTAATTTGGGTTCCTATCATGCATCTGATCGGTCATACAGCAATACAAAACAGAAATAAGTAAAGACGACCATCTGCTTGTTAGCTGAAACTATAAAAGTACATCTTTTTAATAAACAATAAAATTAGTTTGACAGGGCAGAGACCACCTGAATAGAAAATCAAATATTTCATGTTATTTAAGGTGTATGTCTGCTGGCTATTAAAATACTCCTCTTTAATTTATTACAGCAACACACACAATACTCATGTCATCCTCATTTTCTAAATCAATAATCAGCACAGCATGCTTCATTAACAGTGACCAATCACGAATGAGCTGGGGATCTCATTTTACAACATGAGCATTCCTAAGACATAAACCATCTGCTACTTGTAGTAACAGAAAAATCAAATTAATCCATTCTTATCATGCATTCAGATTTTAAAGCAATTAAAGATGCTCTTAGTGTAATCGCAGCCACAGAAGTAGTTCTGTAATGAGGAAAGCAAACTCTTCACTGAACTTTCTGTCATTCTCAATACATTTGAAAACTTTACAAGCTTTCTGCACTCCAGTGGGCCATTGTTCTCTGAACACAGATGTTGAAAACAACAAGCAATTTTTATTAAACATTTAATCTTTGCACATTTGAAAGAGTTTAAATACTGAACAGTGATCAAAAAAGGGCATAAAACCAAAAAAATAACTGTACAAGTAAAACAATGCATAGGGTCTAACCTAAATCAGTAAATTTGGAGGAAAGATTCTTTTTATAGCCTTAACTCATGCCAGTATGGCTATCTTTTGCAGCACATATGGTCTGTAAGATCACACAATAATTTTATATACTTGGAATATCAGAGTACACTCGTGTAAGACGCCTTAGCTTCAGATTTGCTGGCTATATAGGGGAAGGAGGGAACTGGTAAACTGTTACCCCATGCTTTTAGCTTTTCCAAAGAGTATCAGGACAACAATAAACTTAAAAACCTTTTCCCACCAGGAAAGACAACAAAACAGCATGTGGCATAACCTTCCTTGACTGACCTCTCACGTGTCTTGATATGACATGGAAGAATACAGCAAGGATGAAGAAGCAGTGCTCCCTTAAGACCTTGACACCTCTACAAAACAGACCCATAAAAATGCTAGTCAGAATGAGCTCTTTTACAACGCTATATATTATTCAGAGAAACCAGAAAACCAAACAAATATTACAATTGGTAAATATAGATTACTGTTGACTTCAACTTGTATCCAATCTATAACTTTATCACAACAATTTGTACAAATCCTTGAAAGAACCTAAAGAATTTAATCCTATTAAAGATGGACACTAAATGTGAATATGGCAAAACATGTGCCAAGTGTGTTAAAATAAAATGTGCAGTCATCAAAACAAGGATTACTAAATTAAAACAATAATGTTTCTCTTCTAGGGAGGACCACCATCTATGAGTTCTTCATGCTGCATTTTCATGCAGACTAAGCTGATGTAAGTCACCACTACTTTCTGAAACAAACACCCTCTTTCTTCCCTCTTATCATCATGGTTCTTCTAAGCTAAAATTAACTCAGGGCTCAGGGATTTTTTTTTCCTATTATGAATAATGTAAACCAGTAATTTTTCAAAGTCTCTATTCTCATAAACAGACCTTGCAACTGGAGCCGTAATGTGAACAGTAGGTTCTTTCACTTCATAGTTGGCTGTTGTATGTCCCATCCTCTTTGCTGAAATAGACTACATTCTCTACTAGGGTTCAATATCAATATGCTATGAAAAAATATAAAGAAAACATGGGGAGAAAACAGCTCTTCTCGCACTTTCGTGTCAAGAGGAAGACATTTAGAGCTAATCATCTCTTATTTATTACACCTTTTTAAACTGGAGCCCTATTTGTGAATGATTGTTAATTACTGACGCACACTCATACCTTGCAACTTACCCTCTCTTTCTGTGCATCTCTGATGAATTTAAAATTAAATTATGCTCATTACTTTCTGAGCAAAGGATCACCATAAACCCGACTCAAAACTAAACTCAATGAGAAAAAAAAAAATCACAAGGAAAAACTTTCATGGATCCAAGAATTGTGTAGGCAGTTTCAGAACAGCTCTTAACTAATCCTACTATTTATTTATATAGATGCTGACCTTAGCTATAGCAGCAACAGCTAAATCTGAAAAAGGGGACTAGAGATGAAAAGAAGTCTCTTTGTTAAGTACTTGTCTCCTTAAATGATAGTTATTCTTTCAACACATGGGCCATTTTTGTAGACAATTTGACAGCATGTATTAAAGGTTTATCATATGCTTTTCATTTTCCTTTAAAGAACTATGATAAAGGACTCTTATATTCAGGGAAGACAAGTTTTTTCTTCCAAAAGAATTGTAACCTGACTGTTCTGTACCAGAACAACTATCTTTTGGCAGCATATTTTTTCTTCCTATTGATATTTTACTGCCCAGCCTGTATGGTTTGTCCAGTCACTATCATGGGATGGTGTGGATAGCACCTTTACTAATAACCAACAAACCAGTGCATTTTATGAAATAAAATGTAATAGCATTACATCCCCAACACAATCAGTTTAGGTTGAGCCATTTTTCCCACACAGTGCTATAAATCAGCTAGGCCTGTTGTATTACAGGCACTGATAAAGGCTGCTTATTTGATGAATGCCATTTTATTACTCATCTTCTACGAATCTTGCTTTCTTTTTTGCAGTCCTTTTTGTAAGAATCCCACGTCTCTTATTTGAAATCTCCATATGCATAAACAATAAGCTTCACTCTGATGCTACTACATGATAATCTGGTGTTCACATTTCCACTCCTGGGATTATGAAAACTGCCTAATTTAGGCTTCTTTAAGATTTCTAAGTCAAATTAGGCTTTACAGACTAAAACTAGAGGCTGAAGTTGCTTAGGCAATGATGGGGAGAAACAGGTGACTCCGCAGAGGAGATTCAGTGCTTCTCAGTCTGACACCTGAGGCAGACCTGGCCAAGGGCTGAGAAATTACAGAATGCCACTATTGGCTGCATTCACTATCAGAGCATCCATACCAACAGATTTTACTGAATTGCGTATTTTTCACCTTATTCTTCAAAATCTATTTATAAAGTCAAGCATGGAAGGAGAATTATTCTGGAAACTATAAATGGCACTGATATTCCAAAGAAAGGTAGGGAGTACCACTGAAGCCCTGCTAGGCACTGCAATAAATTAGAAGCAATGACTCAAAGCTCTCAAATGGCCGTAAGAAAGCTTTAATGCAAACAGACTACTTCTATTATGTTGCAAAAGAAACAAAAAAAAATTCTCAATGAATGATCGACTCCAAAGAGTATAAACTAATTTAAAAACAAAATTCATGCTACTATATTTCAAAATCCTTCTTTTTTTTTTCTCAAATGTTATGAACCACAGTATTTGAAAATGGGGTAATTTTGTTGCGTAAGCAGGCTTTCTTAAAGAACATTTCAATGACCCAGTTATGTCTCTGTTTTATTTTTGTAATATTTTTATATGAACTAGGATAAGACTGCAGTTAAACGCTGTTCTTCAATTTATTTTTCCATCTGCTTTTAGCTGCAGGATAGCATATTTTATCACATTTGATATACAGGGTCAAAGGAATAAAAAAATTAACCCTGTATTTTTGCATAAAATGTATAAATAAATTCTGATGGTGCAAGCTCAGCAAGTAGAATATTTTTACTACTTCTATCTTGTGATAATGTTTTTGTAATCACTTATATCTCAATCGCTAACAACTGAATGCCGTTTTCTGTGTTATTAACACAGCTCTACAAATCACAGGGAAAAATCCAGGATCTGAGCAGAAGAGGATAAAAGGTCGCATTTTTAGAAGGTAATCTTTTCACACATACAAGAGGCAATAGGCCAAGTCACTTAGCTCTTCCTAGCTAATCAAACTGCACAATTTCAGCATAGTGGTTCTTTTTTAGATGTAGGTGGTGATAAAACGATCCTCAGCTTGGGAACACATCCAAGATACATACACACTCCCAAACACCTCCCCCTACTCACCCCACCTCCAGTTGATTTGAACACAGACATACTTATCAATACTTTTTAAGGTAGCAACCATGCTGATGGGGACAATTACGAAACAAGAGAGAGGTCACAGTAAATCCAACTGGGAGTGTGTGACCAAAGTTATGTGGGGAAAAACCGAACTAGTGTCAGCATCAAGCATCTGTTGCTGCTGGTGTGAGGACAAAGCGAGTGCCAGAACAAGGAGGCAGCTTTGTAGATCTACTGTTTGTCAAGTCGCCCACTGAAGCAAGCCTCGAAATCAGTGTGTGTACTGTGGCCATCTGTTTACTTTTCACTAGCAAAACTCTTGACTCTTAACATCTCTTTGAAGTCATGGTCAATGTCAAGAAACAGGTACAGTTCTGATGATCGTGCATGTTTTTTTTAACTTGGCAGGGGGGAAATAGGAAGGAGGAAGGAAAACAGAAGTATGTAATTAGTTTATTAAAAAAAGGGGGGATTACAGGAAAAGGATCTTCATTTATTCAGATAATATTATGCCCCAAAGGGATTAAGCTATCAAGGTATCATGAAAGCAACCAGTGAAAACAGGAAGACTAGTCTGCCACAAAATGATGATTTATTTACTCAGCTTTGTAACAGAGAGCTGCTGAATTGACCTGGACTTAAGAAACTTGTTGTTGATCTCTTCCCTCTGGTGACCAAAATTAGAATAGATCAAATTATCTATGATAAAGTGGAATTAAAAGCTCAAACACTCCTGAATCACTACTAAACCACCCACAAACACCACACTGCTAAGCTCCATTGCTGATTACTCTCACTGTGCAAACTCCCCATAGAGAAAGCCACTGTCCATTTACCAGTGTTGTTCATGCACACATCTCCTGAATCTTCACCCATTTTAAGGCTTTCTTTTTTTAAGAACTAACATATTCTTGCTCTAACCTGCACCATACAATTTTGTTTACTTAAGTATCTTTTTTACTTTCTCCCTTTCCACTTGTGTCATAAATCTACTTGTATTTCCTCTCTCAGGAACCCCAAAAATTCCAGTTGAGATTATCCTTTGAAATTTCTTTCATCTCTTTCTCTTCTCTTCTCTTCTCTTCTCTTCTCTTCTCTTCTCTTCTCTCTTAAATCTCTCTGAGATTTCCATTATTTTCAATTTTGTTTTCTTTTCCTTTGTCCCATATCTTAAAAGGGACGATTTAAGTGAGAACCCCAAAATATCATAAGTAAGGTAGCAGAAGATTTCCAGATGTGTGCACCTGGCTTCCAGTCTGCGGTAACCTGCAATAATTTCATCAAAACATCCAAACATCCTTTGATAGAACACATACTTACATTTCATTCAGTACTCAAGAATGCAGGTAAACTGCATCAGCAGTAGATATTGCCAAAGAATTGGAAAAATACTGGGTAAAGGTATATGATATGACTTTTCCACACCTACAGAACTTTGAAAAATCTCAATTCCTTTTACATTTAAATGCTTGCTGGAGACATGCCTGTGTATGTATACAGGTTTGTATTTTGGAAGCACCAATGAACAAATGGGTTTTTCAGCCATTGAAATTTGAAAATGAATTCTGTGCAGAAGCTAACATTTTTACCGTTGAATTAGGTCTTTCACCTCTAAAACAACTGCACTATTCTTTGCAGGTAAAAGATATTGGTCCTGAAAAATCCTATGCCCAACATTTAGAAAAAAAAGAAAGAAAAGGTGGAAGCTTACTGTCATGTGCGTAGTATAGAGGCTATAACTTTGGAGAAATACAAGGTGTATTACAACTTCCTCTAAAAAAAAAGAATGCACCTTTTGGAATTCTTGTTTAAGTTTGATATTTCCACATAGAGAGCAAACACTAAAATTAGTGAAATGTTTCAAACTTCTTATTCCACAGAATAACCTGACGAAAGCAGACCACTCACTAATAAAGTGCAACTTAATAAATCATGTGAAATCTTATTTTGTTCAAACCCTTACTAACTCCTAGCACCATCTGTTACCATCAAAACTATATGACAAGATATGATATATAATTAATAGGTAAACAACAATCTAATTAAAATGGACAAATACTCCATGTTCCTGCCATTTGGGAGCTCTAATTACAGACTAAATTTTAAGCTTGAATTAAATATTTAAGCTGGAAAATTAACTTTCCTTCTCGAGCCTTGAATACATTAATACAGATATGTGAAGCGACTTCCTGATGGGAACTTAAACATGTAATTTAGTTTCATCAAAGCAGTTACTAATTGTTAAGCAGCAGTACCTTACCATATGTACACAATAGCTATTTAGAGCCAAAAAGGTGGTTTTAAAGTACCCCTCTGCAACCCTTTTCTGACATAAATATAAAATGTATATACAGCACAACAGTTTACACTACACACTGAAAATAAATTACATAGAGACTTCAGCTTTCAAATGGGTCTTACCATGCATAAGTCTGAACAGATCTAGATAAACAAATGTGTATTTTTGCTGCTGAAGAAACTAAAGAATGTCTAGGAAAATTAAGATATTTTTACATTCTACTTACAGAATTTTGAACTTCAGAGTAAAAACATGCAATTTGCCTGAGCCATCCAGCAAAACAAAATGCTGAAAAAATCAGGTGTTTCATCTAACTTAATAAGATGATCCAGATTTTCTTAAATACTATATCAAAAGAAGAGAAATAGAAATAAAATTGAGGATTATACAAAACATTGTTAAAACGGTTCCAAGCATGCAAGTGGTTAGAATTTACCTAATATTATTGTAGCACAGTAGATATTATTGTACTAGGAATTTTGATTATTTGCATTATGACCAGGAATTGAATTCTAGGTGTTTAACAGTGCCCACCAGTCAACAATAGACTTCACTGTTTTAGGAAAAAACCCAACACACCTTCGTTCTTTATGTAAACCACTATGATTTCCAAATAGTGCTGAGTTGAACTACCTTGCAAAGCATTTCTCTCATCTTATGGATACAGAGTTTGAGGCACATGGATGCTGGGTGACACCCACAACCATATGTCAAGGCTCCAATGGTGTAAAATACTCCACGTATATGGAACACTACGCTTTTCTGTGTTCACGTGGAACTCTTTTGAGGGAGGCACACAAAGATTGCAGTATGACTTCAATCAAGACTTGGCTCTTACAGACTCACATGGCCTGAGTCAGTGACATATATGAAACAAGAACCCAGATTTCTTATTTTCTATATTCTCTTCTAATCCTAATATTCTCCATTCACACAACAGATACACATTTGACTTGCTTTAATTTAGATTCAACTGCAGAACAGCAGGACATGATGTTAAGAGAAATGGTGCATTTATCTTTTTAAATATCCTTGAGATGGTATGTTACTTCCAACAGTGAGGAACAGAACATAAAGAAGCTTCATCCATTCATCTCGCCTTAAGAATTTTTAATTTTGGCATAAATATAGATGACAAATGAATTACTGGGCCATGACTTCATCAAGGGATTCTAGTGACATCAAAACCAAACCTCTAATAGTTTGTGATGTCACTGCGAAGCCTCAAGGGATTTCTTGTTCCATAATTCAGAAGAACATGGCAGCTTCTCAATTAATGTAGTTAATGGACTGGAGACCCAGAATGTGCTTTAGGACCTACTCTGTTTCTACCACTCCCTCACTGCTGTCCTTTGTCCCATTCCCACAATACAGATATAATTTTCCTCTTCCTATGTGATAGAAGTATGCTGGCAGTTTACAATAATCGAGCTGGTATTTTCAGTTACACAAACTTGGACGCTCTTCTTTCTACAGAGTTTTTAGACTGTATACATACTATCTTAAATATTACAAAGTCAATTATTTTAACAATATCCATGTTTTCACCATATTTTCATAATACAGTCTGTGAACCTATTTTAAAATGATTAAATAATTCTTAGCAGTAAAAGAATAAAAATTGCTGAAAAAAGAGACTAAAATGCTGACTTGAAACTTAGGTATTATAAATCTCTCTTATAGCCATACTTATATGAATTTTGGCCATGTCTGACCATCTATCACTTCCTCTTTGTTTTTCTCCTCATCAGTACTCCTGAGCTACTCAGGGCTATAGCTCATGCTCCAATCCATATTTTCCAAGTTAGTAGAGTCAATGTTATACAGAGTCACAGTGATACAAGACTGTATGACAGACATTCATTGTTTTACTGGGTGCTGAAAGCAAGCATGGACTCCCCTATCCACGTGCACTTAATTCCTTTGGCCAAGCCAACTGGATGGGAACGCTGCGCGATTCTGTCCTTTCAAGGTGGGAATGCTCAACAGCCCTGGTGCGAGCAGAAAAGGACAGTTTTTCTCCCAAGCCCAAGCAAGGAATGAAATGCATATACCGGGTGAAGATTCTGTTTGTGGTGGACACGAGAAAGGACAAAGATATGCTCTGCTACCTCGCAGCCATTAAAACCTGCCTTCTGTTAATTCTACTAGGTTATGTTTTGAGCCACACTCCAACTACAGGCAAAGAGGGCAGCTAGGCAAAACCACATACCAAGTTCTGGGGACCACTATCATTCCCTCTGCAGTCCAAGATACAGTCACATTCTTTCCAGGCCTATTTATAGACCATATTGTACCGTACATGTGCCATGGATCCTAATGTGAGGAAAATTATATAGATATTCAAAGCATGACATATTGATTCAACATATTGAACGGATTGTTTTTTCCTCTATTTATTTAAATGATTATAATAGTTTATAGTGAGCTTAGCCCTTGAGACAGATGGTTGTAAACTCAAAATTTAAGTTTTAAATAACTGTATTAACATGAAGTAAATGATTTTATCCACCATCCTCATTAGAAGAATGAATTTATCTTAACACAGTCTTTAACCCTCTCCTGAGTTGTTTGTGACTATTTATCAAAGAAAGTGAACTTTGCAGCTCATTGACTGGTGTTTTAAAATGTGTCTCATCAAAATGTGTCTGATAACCACAGAATTTTTTTACATTGTGTTGGGTAAAAGTAACCTTGCATTTAGGGCGAAGAGGGGAACTCTACCATTATCCATTTTGGAAAGAGCCTTAAGTCTACAGTTTATATCTCATCTAATTCTTTCCAAGAGAAAATGTCTAAATTACCAAGAACAAAAGCATGTCCATAATTCATGCAAGCAAATAAAACAGTTTTCCCTTAAAAGACTACAGCACTACAAGATTTATGCCTGTGAAAAATATTGAATTATATTTATCATACAAGAGCTTTATTCCTTTCCATCTCCCAATTTTATGAGCATCTCCTTTGTCCTTTCCCTTTTAGCCCTCTGTTATTGCACCTAATGCTGACTTCTGGGTTTCCCTCCTGGACAATGTCAAAGGAGAAGAGATGATTTTGCCACTCACTCAGTATTTAAATATGGTAACTAAACTTCATGACAGTAACTCCATTTCCATAATTAAAAAAACTATGCATTGATAAATGTGTGACCCCTCCAAGCCTGATGATCAGTCAGAACTTTGCACAAACCAGTAAGAGTTCCATTGGGTACTTCTACAAGATTCACAGCAGGTGGATCTATGTCAGCAAGTGGCAACTGCTCAATGTGGGTTGACAGGTAGAATGAATTAGTTAATCCTGAGGACCAACATTCAAGCAAAACGTCTTTTAGGGGGGTTTAATTTGAAGTGGTCACCTAGTAGCTATTACAAAAGAAGTCCATTTACACACTGATGTAACTGGTGTGCAACTTCCAAGTTAGCTTAATCTGAAAGAAATCAATTTTCCCAATGCTGGCACAACTCTGCAGTATGAACAGAAGCACAGTGGGGACAATTTGCTTCAAAGATACATTCCTGATCCAAACTGAAAGGCTAACCTAGGACCACACCAGGAAAATCAAACATGCGTTCAATTAAATTGTTTACTTAAGGGCGCACATAAAGGTCCACTGAAAATGCTAAAGTAATACTGAGTGAGTCAGGAAGCTTATGTGCATGTGTTTTAGGCTGCTTTTTTTAGTGAGTAAAACCTACGAAAAAGAAATGCTAAAAAAATTATAGTTATGAAACCAAACTTAGTGAGACATTTTATAAAGATGAGACCTTTTTTTTAGCATTTAAAGGCACTTAATAGGGGCAATTGTGTATTTCAGAGTAATTTTGAAGAATTTGTCCTGTTAAACTAATACACCAAATTTGAAAATTTTTAGTGAAATGACTGTTCCACTATGTAAGATAACAGAATAAACAGCCGAAAACTCACAGTAAGCAGCTATTAAAAAAATTAAGGTGATGTGCTGTCCTGTTATTTTTAAAGTTCCTCTATTTTCGTTTAAGTAATCTTGAGGTTGTCACGTCGCTTAGTTTCAGGTATCCGTCTCAGGATTTTTCACAATTCCCATTAGAGGCAAAATTTAGACCCACACCTGAGCGAAGAAGATGGAGACCTCCATTGTAAGGTTTAACAAGTGCTTCTTAGCATTACTCTGCATTCTTCCATTATCTATTCTTCTTTATTACCAGTGAGACAGAATTTGTAATGCCAGAGAGTTGCTACCAGTAATAACTGCTCACTTGGGATAGGTTCTTTTCACATCCTGCTTACTTCCTTTGATTTCAAGAGTCTGATATGAAAGTCTTAATCATAAGTCACTTAATTCAGCATTTTTTGTAATTATTTAGGAGTTTCCTGACAGAGAATAAAGATCTTCTTTAGATATACAGACTCCTGACAATTCAGAAATTAGTGTATTCCAATACTATGCAATAACCTCGAGTTCCACACTGGTTAGAGAAACTTGGTCAATAACACTCCTGAATTAGGTTACATGTTTAATTAATTATTTAAAAGAAATTATACACTAGTAAATAAACCTCTGAACCACTGGCCATAAATAAATATATTCTTTCAAAAGGCTACTAAAAATTCTTCATAGTAATTATTATTAATAATAAACTATTTGGCTAAAGGAGTAAACACTGTCATGAATCACAAAATAAGTGACACAAAATGAAGTGCAAAATATTCATGTAAGAAGAAGAACTAGATACACAAAAATGATATTGTACATGAATTGCTTTTGGGTGCAATTATCTTCTTCACATGTTAATATAATTTTGCCATCTTATTATATGTTTTATCCCACAGGGAATTTTAATTCAGAAGCACAATTATCAATAAACTTGCTTCACAAAAACTACCAGTCTCACCTCCTAGTCTGATTTTCTACAGTCCTCTTCCGTGCAGGAAGACAAGTTTAGAGTATATGTGCCTCCTATAAGGGCAAACATGTATTTTCTCTTGTTTAACTATGCCACATGATTTATAAAAGCCTTCTATTATATGGTGTCACTCAGAACACACAACACCCATTTCATATTGATTAAAAAGCATTTTAAAACATTTTATCACATTTTAAAATACAGTCTGCATGTTCAGCTCCATTTTTTGATACTCACAAATACAACAGATATTAAGCGTGGAAGGCATCATGATAGATCATAAAACAAATACTTTGGCCAAAACCACAGGGCATTCTATGCCTTCAATCAAACCACAGCAATTAATATGAAATTCTAAATACAGAATATAATGCCACATAAATAGTATAACAGCCAAGTCCTGTCTAAGAAGCCATATGTTTTTTCCCATTGTTCAAAAAAAGGAGATGACTTCCCGTCACTTATGTTTCTGATTAGCAAGGTGATTTATGCCACAATCACTAAAAATGCCAGCAAGTGAATGAGAAAATGCATAGTGACTGCACCAGATGTGCACAATAAACAGGAATCCCATTGTAATCTCTGGTACTTAGTTTATATGAAGGTAATGTAAGAAACACTCTTGGATATGGCAAAGTCACTCTTTTTTTACATTTGACTATAAATGATATGAAATAAATTGTGTGTTTTATACTTTATGGCATGCATACATTGATAAATTAGGTACAGTTTTGTATCCCAACTTATCTACAAGACAAACCTGGCTAAGATCATGGGGATTAATTGCTTCAGAAGTGTGAAATGCAGCTTTTCCATTCTTTTCTGCACACTCAGTGAAGAAACAATGATTAATCACTGTTTAACTATTCTCCTGAGGATCTTCAAGATTGCCAAAGCAGGACTTATCCTCATAAATCCAAAAAACACAGGTTTAGATTTGTTGCCAACAACTGAAAGAACATGAACTCAGAGCCATTCGTTATCAGATTAAAATAATGTCAAGGCTTTAGAGCCCCCTACCAGAGCAAAATTCTTTTTAATTTGCACCTAACAATGGGAATTGGAGTATCAAACCAGATTTCAGAAAAATATATGTATTTTTATATATGAACATATCTCCCATTATCAGAAGTATAACCTCCTGATAATACAGCCACATCCATTAATCCAGCATAAGAGAAACAGCATTTTAAAACAGGAATGTTTCTATTGATTTTAGTGTTCAGTAAATAAAAAAAATCCCAAACAACTCTGTTAAAATTACATCCATTTCATTTGTTTGCAACAAATCCTACTTATGTATATAAATAGTTTGTTTAAATGTCTGAGAATTTGTTTAGACATCTTAACTTTTTGATAGAGGACTGTACTCATAACAGTGCTTAACATTTGTCTAACCACTTTACAATAAACATTTAATAAAAATCACTGTTTTTAATATGGAATTCACTATGCAAACAGATCCCACGATCAAATGAGAAATGCAAAAATTACCTGTTTAAAACTTTCTCCGTTTAAAGAAGGTATTCATAAAAATGCAAAATTTATCATGGAAATAACAGACAGTGCTGCACAGACTCAGTCTGTATACAACAGCATCAGAGGACTGACAGCCTTTTCTAAAAAGTTCCAGTTTAAGAATTTGAATATCTATTTCTGCCTTTAAAGAGACAAGAATAACTGATGTCAAGGGCTGTCTAAAGATTCCCCCAGGAAAAGAAAACAAAACCAGAAAAACCCCACCAAATTTAAATGACTGTAGTATTAGGAAAGAAAAGAACGTTTCATCCTTCAAAAACGCTGTGTCAGTAAGAGACAAGCTGATGTGGCAGAGAGGAATCCATGTCAGAGTTCCCAAGTGCCTGGGAGCCAGGGTAGGCAGGTAAAGCCTGTTGCTGCCCAGTGGCTGTGGCCTGCAGCTGTCCCCACTGGCCAGATCCCTGTGCTGCTCTCTGACTTCCCATATCCTCAGCTGCTCCCATACCCCACTCCTCCATCATGCTGGGGTTTTTTCCCCAAAACAAGTCAATGCTGATAAGGTCTCCTACTTGGTTGTAGGCAAAGTCTAAGAATGAACAGGCGGATGCTGCAAACCTCTGTAGCTTGACCCCGCTGTCCACCTGCAGCATTCTGCTGCAGGGAGGGGTACCTGCAACACCCCGCAATCCCACCCTGGGGACAGTGCCATCCCTTTGTGCTACACACCTCACAGATGTGGCAAGCTTAGCCATGGAAATTGGGGTGCTGGAATTTTAATATTGTACTGTAAGAGCCATTAGCTACAGAAAACCCACAGTAAGTAAGGGATGAATTTCTTAACGTTATATTTATAAATGTGATGGTGACCCAGAAGTTAACCTGAAAGGACAAACCTTCTCTGGGTGACACTGGCTTCAATGCAAGGATAACCACAAACGAGGAAACTGAGTTTGATGCAAACACTGTAAGCACACTGCACAGGCTGAGAGGCTGGCCAACTACATGAGCAACACATACTCACTGAAGCACCCTTTTGCTTGCAGTATTGTACGGATTTTCTGACATTTCTGTAAGTTTCACAAACTGGAAGATCTTGATTGAGTCCCAGGTCAGTGAACGTGTTTACCAGGATACGTTTGTATCCTTCTCAGAGACAACTGAAAGGTAAATTTATAAACGCATCAAATTCAGCTAGAAACTTCAGGCACTAAAGAAAATGCCTCACTGGCATTTCAGCTCCTTCTTCAGATCGGTTCCTAGGGAGGACCAGTATCCTCAATCGAATCCCACAGTACAACTAAGACCCACTCTTGTTTGCAAAGCACTTCAAGACTTCCAACTACAAATATTAACCAGCCTGTGTTTACTAGGATTTCCACATTTAAGTAGCCCAATTTATACTTTTTCCTGTTCCAAGAAACATTTGACAAATATTATTCTACTGTTATTATCTACTTTCTGAGGTTGAGGCACACTGTGGAAAGACAAAATCAAGTGTGCAATGTATCCCTTGCTTACAGCAAGAAAATAATTCAGTGCTAATTTGGTCATTAAACAGAAGTCTTTACAAACTCCTACAACTGGGATTAACTGCTCACAGAAGTGGTTTTACCTACAGGTTTTAACCTTATTTACCAAATTGAGGTATTGAAAACTGTTCTTTCACCTTTTCTCCAGATACACAACTTGCAATACCTAATTAGGAGAAGCGTAACATTAGAATTATGGTGATGTTTGTAATTTCTGCATTATTAGTTTTAGGCATGCTTTAAATATATTTCACAATGCACTGGAATGTGTTATCCTCCATATTAAGTATGCAATGTAAGTGAGGGGGAAAAAATACCTGAAAACAAGGATATTCAAGAGTTATGGACCCTGGTGCTATCAAAGTAATTTAAAAATAAGGATTAAGATTTTACTTTGCAGATTGCTAACATGCAATAAAACAGCAGACCTTCCACTGTTACATTTAATGTATATTATTTTTTAAGTATAGGCACAGTGTATTTCTGACAAATTTCTTACTGAACAATTATAAGCATGTATGGAAAATCAGGTTACATATTAAAGAAAGTGCCTGATGCATCTGCCTATGTAACTCTTACTGTATTATCCATAGCAAGAGAAGCATTTTTACTTACCTTAAATAATTTTTTCCTTGCTATTCAACTACTGTAATAACTTTTCTTCCTGTTGGACCAGTCATCAAAATATTAAAGGTGCAGAGAAACCAGGAATATATAAAATTACAGAACTGTTTTTGTAAACATGTACTGCTTGAAAAATTCCTCCAAATATTTTTGTAGCAAATCAAGAAAAATAATGTATGTTCAATGATACTCATCATCAGCTGCTACAACACTACATGGTCACTTCAATACCTATTTTAAGAGTACTCTTGGCAATGTTGCTCCTGTGAGACATTCAGATTGCAGTAACAACAAACTTTTTTCCCCTCTCATTTTCATTCAACTAATGAATGCAGACAATTTCCACTACTCCTCACTCCAGCTGGACATCCAAAAGGATTTGTATCTGAGCCTTCACTGCTTACAATGCACCTGGTGAAAAAATGCTCTACAGTGTTTCTCCAGTAATACCACTAACCACTGTTAAGGCAGTAACACCATCCTGGGCTTTCCTGAATTAATTTCCCATAATTCAATGAATTTCCCAGTCTCTTGTTTTTCAGCCCTGTATATATATGTGCTAATTCTCAGGATCTCTGAAAATTTCAGGATGAAATAATTCCTTACAACCATTTTGCTTGGACATGAAGCAACTTTCTCCAGCAACAAAAACGTTCCTCTATATTTCTCTTCTGGATGAATCTCAGACTACAGAACCAGCTTCTACAGGAATACAATTCAAGCATCAAGTTTCATCACTTTCCGTATCACTTATTTGCACCTTCTCTCCCGTGCATAACTTTTTTTTTACCGCGCATAACTTGCATACAGATATATATGCACACAAGAGACACCAAGATACTGCAGCACAGATACTACTGCTCCCCTGAATAAAGATGAAAAAGCAAAAATATTAAAAATGCTTAACAGAAGAATGATTGGCAAATAGCTCCTTTGAAGATGCAACACAGAAACAGAAGCTCACATATTAGCTCCTTAAGCAGTCCCTCTGATGATCCCCACCTTTGGGACTTAGGTTTGCACTAAGACCTCTTTAGTGATGTTGCACAAACTCAGCTTTCATGGGGGCTATTGTCCCATCACACCACCCCTCAGAATCACCCCTAGCTCTTTCCAAGTGTCAACTGGTACTGAATGCTTCAGAGCATCTTTTCAGCAACACAGAATGCAGTATCACCTTTATCAACAGGAATCAAAGGGAGTATTTATCTCTGTTGAATACAATACGTACTACAGCCTAAAGTTGCTGAATGCTACGTCTGCTCTCCCACACATCTTGTCAACCAAAGCAGAGTTTTCTATGACAAGATTTTTTTTTGGTACACCAGACAGAGATTGCTCAAAAGCCAATCAGAAATCATGAAACAAATTCACAACAAAAACTAAGTTATAGCCAAAAGCCTTACTACCTTCTGTTTCAAACACAAGGAACATTCCTACAATTCGGCATCATCTAGCATTGACAGATGGATGCACATACCTACAAAAATCATAGCCTTCCCAGAAAAGTGAATGAGAGAGAACTTCCCCACATAAAAATTCTAGTCATACTAATGAGTATGAATAAATAGGGATATAGTATTAAAGCCAGTCATCCTAAGAAATATTGCTGGGTTGGAAAGTACTTTGACACTTATTAATGAGGGTAGCAAAAAATCTGTACAAAAAGAACCACACAAAATACAAATGCTTACTGTAATACAAACAATATCATCTTTACTACTACAATTGGATTTGTGAAAATGAAGTATTTATATATATGTGTATGTATACACATGTACTTTTTTTTTAGATCAGAGACATTTATTTTTTTCTCAAGTGTTTAATGTGCTAGTGCTCATAATAATGAGAAAACTCTGAAATATAAATCAACTTGGGAAAAACCAAGATATATAAAAAAGTGGGAAAGCATGCTATGTTTTCTAGCTATTCAGCTATTTGAAGAGTGTTATATTGGAATAATCAAGTTTTAACAGAACACAAACTTCCGTGTTTTGTTCATATCACAACTTAAAAATAAAAGAGTGATTACAGAAATATTTGAAAGCCAAAATATCTTAAGAGCATTATTTATCTTTTGACTTAGAAGGCTTTATCACTTCCATCTACTGGTCTCACATTTCATCCTTATCTTTGTCTTTATCATTTATCTTACAGAATTCTAAACAGAAGAGCAATGAATCAGAGGAGGCTGAATGCAAACTTCAGCATCACTAAGGATCCACACGTTTCGCCACAGATCCAGAGAACTAGCTGGCCACAGCAGAACAAGAATATCCAAGTCTAACTATATCTGGACAGTAACGAAGACAGACCAAAACAAATGGCACTTCTAGGGCCCACAGGGTTAATATCCAGTATTTAACTTACACACAAAGTAATGTAGTAGTTTCTTTGACAAACTTTTCCTAATTATTTTTTATTGTTATTCATTGATGCCTAAACACTAGCACAGATTCTTGGAAAGCCTGGTTCTGATTGTGTTAGGTTGTGGTTTTTCAAAAGCAAAGCAGCTGCTCTCTCTCTTTCCAGATTTCAGAATCTGGAAAGAAGGTCACTAGGGCAAGGAATAACAGAGAATGCTACATGAATGAACCACTGCTTACTGGCAGGAAATGAGTTTCACTATGATCTATGGCCGAATAAAATTTCAGTAGCCACATATTTTTACTGAAGCAAAAATCGCAGTACTACATAATATTTCTGGAAATGCACTTGAATTGCACATATCTACCCTACATCCAACTACAAGGACAGCGGAATGCAGAAGTATTGATGCCTCCCAGCATCGCAAAACTAACGGATGGTTACAATTTGGAGTTGGAATAACAATTTTGCCATTATTATTTTATCAAGGTTGGCAGCAGTAATAGCATCAGGGTACAATGACCACAGGTTTTTACTTTCAGCTGACTGTGGAGAAGAACCTGGACATTTCCGCCAAAGCCAGAACCCATGCAAGTGCAAGACCAAGTTACTTCCTTAAAATGACGAGGGCAGAAATGGAATGGAGGTATTCTAACAGGTGTGGGCTCAGGGATTAAGGTTACTCTTATTC
Organism: Daphoenositta chrysoptera; assembly: GCA_013397915.1. NCBI lineage: Eukaryota > Metazoa > Chordata > Aves > Passeriformes > Daphoenositta > Daphoenositta chrysoptera. The sequence continues at coordinate 592,760 of VZRO01001248.1, forward strand.
CATTATAAAGTAACAATAAAGGAAATATCTTCAGGGGAAGGGGGGNNNNCGGGGGAGTGGGGGGGGGGGGGTTGATAGGAAGGAAAGGAATCATCAGTATGTGCTGCCTGCTCATGAAAATATGTTAAGTCTAGCGAAGAAAAGGCAACAGTATCTCAGAGAAAAATGGTGGCTCAAACAGGCTTCGAAGTCATCACTACTATTAGTTTGAGACTGAATACTGAAGTTTCCAAAGTAGTTTTTTTTCCTGAAAATTTAAGATACACAGCTGGAACCATTTTACTCCTTTTTATACAATTTCCTTTTGTCCCCATGAGATCTGACTCTTCCAATGTGAATGAATCCATGTGCAGTGAAGGATTAACACAACACTGATTTTTTTTTTCTTGTTTAAATAATTCTGTGTAGGCAACACAATTTATTGGTGTAAAGTAGGATTTATGGTAATATATTTCCTCTTCAAGACATAAATAAGATTTCTTAATAGTTTTCTGTAATTCATTTTCTTACAGTACCACATTCTCATACATTTACTAGCATAATGCATCTGCTAGAATAGCAATTGCGTACCCTGAACACTGTTTTAAAAAGTCTTCAATACTAACAATTCAATCTGCTAGAATCTTCTTCCACAATTCATTGTCTACATCTTGCAGCCTTTTACCTTTCTACAGCATATGCTGGATTAAAAAAAAAAAAAAAAATTAAATTTACAAAACAGAAACATACAAGGTTTCAAAGAATATGAAAGCTATCAAACTAGAAAAGTAGAATGTTATACTGAAATAATTATATGAAAATGTACAGAAGGCTACAGGTCTTTATTTTTCAACATTTCCCCTTACTTCATGTTATATTGCCTTCATTTTCTGAGAAGTTAACTTTTCAGTCTCTGGTGGTGATAATTAGAAAACGAACTGCACATATGTCTGTTTTTTTAACGTGGACAGAAATTATGTAATTATTCAAATTATATCAGAATTTATATTCAGAAAATTGGTTGTCAGTCAGAAGTGTCTTCTTTATAAAATGACAAAATGACTCCACTAAGAGCAGATGAATTCTAGCATGAATATCCACTTAAAAAATTCTCTCTTCTGTTAACACATTCTCAACATTTTAGTTGTCTCTGCTGGAGTACCTTCTACTAGGAAGCCTTAGGAACTTTTTTTCCACTGTAGAGGAGCTAAGAGAAATAAAGAGATCAGAGTAAAGAATGGGGTATGTGAGAACATAAGGGACTTACATTTTGAAATTTCTGCTGCCTAATACAATAGCAACATGCAGAGAAAAATGTTTTGCATATATGTAATGCTAGTTACCTGAAATACTCCCCATGAGTCTTATGATATGACCTGTCGATAATTCTGTTGGCAGCGCCTTTTTGAGGAACCTTCTTTCAGGAGCTCAATGGACAGTACAACAGAGGAGAGAAACACCCACAAAGACAGGTGATATTCAGAAGGCCTGTCTAAGAAGTTATTTTCCTTGTGCTATCCATGTAGCAGTTGCATAAATGTTCCAGATACAGACATACACATATACATGCACAGATAAAAGTTATTGTCAGTGTATAAGTTACTACTATCCTGAGACTGAAATAATTTATGTAACATCTGCTTTCATATTTTTTCTAATTTTTTCTAATTAACATGCATATTTAACGCATAAATGCTCAGACCACCTATTTTTCTGCTGATTTTTTCCCTTTCCTAAGTCATGTGTTCCTGTGGGGTGCTCAATATAGATGAAGCATTAAATTTGTTTGGAGGAATAGCAGGTGCATAGTAAAGAAAATGCTTCAGACTATCTAAAAGAAGAAAATACGCTAAAAAATAATCAACAAATGGGCTACATTGGCTTACAATATGAAAATACAGGGACTTCCCATAAAAATCTAGTCTTTTACTCATGAATCAAAAGTCAAATATCACTGACCCCCGCCCCACCCCTGCCCAAGATATGTCAAGAGTTTAGCCTCTAAGCTTTCAGTATTTCTACTTTCAGCTTGTACTAAAAAGCAGGGAGTAAAACTCTGAGCCTGTGCAAATCAAATTTCAGTGATTTAAGATGCCACAGCGATGGGGGGTTTTTTTCATTTCTCATTGTCAATACTTAAAATATTCACTTGACACTAAATGGTACAAAGCACTGAAAGTTTACTATATCAGAAACAGACTTAAAAACACAGCAAATGTTGCTATTACATTGTGCTGTTCACATAATATCAAATTATTAAAGTTAAGTTCAAAATCTAAAAACTTGAGAAGACAATAAATTCAGAGGAGTGGAAATAATTTATCCCATTACATTTACAGGACTAAGCGGAAAAAAAGTGTATGTTTAACACAGTCAAGATGTTTAACACAATCTTCCTTACTAGGCCTTAGAACTGTGAATATGTTTTAGACCATCTTCCTCCTCCCATCTTGCCAAAAATCTAAAATGAAGAGCAATAAAAGCACACACCATCTTTTCTGTATATACTCCACATAAACACTGTTAGCTGTACATCATCTGCATTTGTGTGTGAAGTTGAAACACATAAGGCAATTCAAAACTTAGAGGTCGGAAGGGAAGATCTTTGCTGTTTTGCTGCTAATGGCAGAAGTCTACTCATCCCTACAGACAGCATGGCCATCCTGTCCAAGCCTAAACCAACCCATTTTTGTCCTCCTGGGTCTGAAAGTCTCTCATGCCTGAACTTCAGGCATTCCTGAGCCCTCTTTAGCCGCTACGAAGAGAGAGACACACTCCTTGTTTGCCAACTCACCAGTAAGAAGAAGAAGACATGATCACTGCCTATCACCATAAGCTTTAACTATCTTACCTCAGCACCATCTCTCTCCAGGTTTTATGAGATGCAAAGTTAGGAAGACAGCCACAGTACTGTCTGGCAGGTGATCCAAGAAGAAGCCAGAAAAGTGCTGCACCTCCCAGCTTTAAGCAACCTGTTCTTGAACTGATGGGAACAGCACTGCAGTTAAATGCAGGAGGCATTTATCTTTCTTCTTGTTAGCCCCTTTGCAACCTCAGACATGTATATATTTTAAAACAGTATTGCTATGAAAGGGAACAATCAGTCTTTACGTTCCCAAATCAGAAGCTGGACACGTTAAATTCTTTTGAACACTCTTACACAATAAACAACCTCTAGGTGAAATTGTAATCCTCTCAGAGTACAATAAAAATTAGGAATATGAACTCTCCATTCATACCTGAAGAGCAATTTGACACATTTTAATATCACAACTAAACAAAGTGCACCTGATGAATGTATAAATATTGCAATCTCTTGACTACAGTTATTACAGGTGGGGTAGACTTCAATGAAACTGAAACCTGGGTCTTTGCCAGTATTTATATGGAAGAGCTTAGCAGCATACATTCTGTGAGCAAAGTAGGATGTTTAATACAGCCAAAATCTCTGCAATGCTCATATTTCCTCAGCATTCTGTTGATATCGTCCAAACTGAAGCACTCTTCAGCTCTTTTGAGCTTTCTAAGCATCTTCCTTTACCTTTGCATTTTTTTAACACAAAAAATGTTTATCAGCTTGAATACTTACAAATGTGGATTTGTAAGAAGTGTAAACTGGGATTAATTATTGCATCAAAATCCAACATTAATTCTCACAATCTTGCCCGAGTTAGAAAGCACCCCCTTGCTGGAAATTCCTCATCTGGCTGGTCAAACTGCTCCTTTAGTGAATAGCTTCTTCACCAATGCCAAAGGCCTTGTCCTCCCTTTCCAATCCCGCCCCTCTCACTTTGGTGAAAGGCTTGACTTGTACTTTAGACTTTAACAGTAAATTCTGAACTAAAACTTCATTAGCTTTGAAAATATCTGAGTTACTCGACTGTTACCATGAATGCATTATAATTCTTTCAGGTGACCCAAGACTCACACTTCCTATTGTACTTATCATTAATATTAATCTGGATATTAACTAAAAAGGTATACTGAAGACAGCTTCCTAGAAACCTGCTAACTTCTCCCTTTGCCAATTCTGGCAGGCCAGGGACACAAGCTCACAAAAAAAACGGAAATGCAAAATATACCCAAAAAATGCATCGCTAATAAGAGACGATGGGGTCAACATGAAGTCCTTAAATATATAGCTGCAGCATCTTTTGTACTTTTTTTTAAGTACTTGCCACCCTCTCTGAGCTCTCTAAAATGCAGAACAGCAATCTGACTACTATACCCCATAGGCAGAAGCACTGTGATAACCCTTGCATAAACTAATAGAGCTACATTTCAGAAACACGATTTTCATCGACCGGGAATCAAGTCCAAACCAACAATTTGTATCTTATTAAGAAATTTCTGACTATCAATTTTGCTCAATTTTCTCTGTCAGTTACATTTATAACCCTCAGGTTAGAGATTTGAGGATAACTGCATTTAAAAAAGGCTGAAAAACCTTTGGTTTTGCTGGTATTAACATTGACAAATGCTCAACAACAAACCACTGTATTAATTTACCTAGTGAAGACTGCCTTTGGAACTAGCTGAGAAAGGTGATCAAAACAGTCCTGAAAGTTTTTTATATGGAAATAAGCTCACATATATGCTCACAAATTATGGGACTAATCTACAAAAATATTTTGTGCATATACACATACAAAACATCTGTAAAGTGAAATTAAGTTTCCAAAGCATATCAGCTGTGTGAGCACGTATCAAGATTCACTAATATCAGGTTAAAAGGCACCAAGTTATCTTGATTATATCCAGTATATTAACCAAGAGCTGTCATCCCATCTATTTACTACCTCTTCATGAAACTGTGGACCACAAAGCACCAATTACAGAAAGAAGTGCCACTACATATTATGCTTCATCAAGGCTTGACTCGAATTTTGGTCACTGCAATTGGGGTATATTAGGTTTGCAAATGGATACGTGAAACCTGTACATTCAATGCACGACTTCTTGGCCAGGCAATCGAGGAGATTCACCAGTGTGAAGAAAAGACAACCTGCTTGAATAAGGTTTGCATGTTTCCAGCTCTTAAAGTGGCATTAGCATCTTCTTGTCAGGTGTTTGAAGCAGTCTTGGATGTACAAAAAAAAGGAGCCCTGAACAAAACGTTTACCTTTCAAATACAGTGGTTTAAAACATCTGCTAAAGGTATTAAGATCGGTAGAGGAAAATCACTCTCTTTAAAGACTGTCTTTATTGTTTTCTGTCTTCCATGCACAGTCACCTGAACTTCTGGACTTGCAAGACATACCAACATATTTGGCCTTCTGATTCCCAGACACACCTAATGGACTGCTTATACACCTTGGTAGATCATTCTGTCCTAGAAGCACATTTCCTGCTGTGGACACTAAAATTGCTATAAGCATCACAATTTTTCTGGTGACTCTAAATCCTTCATCATGGCCAAGTCACATTGGAGATTTGCCTTCATAAGGAAACCAGAATCCCACTAAATATTGGACATGTAAAATTCACCTACTCACGTGAACAATGGATGAAAACATAGAGTAGGAGAACCTACTTCTTCAATAAATCAGACGAGAAACATATTACAATCATGCCTTATCTAGAAAGATGGGGAATAGGTCTGTAGCTTTGAATGCTCAGCTCTTTCAGTTGTGAGTGGCAGGAGAAGAACCATAAACTTGATGCTGGTAGAAAGTTAAGCAGACTCTGTGTGATGCCATATTCATACAGGAAGGATGACCTGCACTAAGCACACTACTGTCAGATACCTGATAGATTAAATACCTACCACTGTCAGATTTTTTGTTTTCCTAAATTCCACTTTCTGAAATTAATTAATTTAAAGCACTAATTAATTAATGCTTCTGCTATACTAAACATCTTCAACTGTAACTCACTTGATAATGGTTTGTTTCTACCTGCTGTATTTTTGAAGCACATCAAGAAAGAAGAATAAAACCTTTGAATGTACATGGAAATGGTCTCTTCCTGTGCCAGCTTTTAAGGAAAAATGGATGAAATTACCATCTCATCCATAAAGCCAAGTTAAAATGGAGCACTGTAGCCATCTTGATCACAATGCCATGAAGAAAATACCACTGTTGGTTTGTTCAAAACTACTGAAACACTTATCAAAATATGATCACATACTGTGAGAGAATACGTGCATATGAGTTACTGACTAGCAGCAGTTGGAAAGACAAACATAAACACATGCAATCAGGTAGTTTGCATCATGATCTTTTTTAAGAGATACTGCCTTGTTGATTGGCGTGCCTGTCATAGGCCCCCACAATATGATAGAAATACTTTTGCTCTTTTACTTCCTGTACCACTATCATATTAGGAGACTGTATTTCCTTTTCTGTGTTCTGTCCCATCTTGATAGATACTGCATGTGGTAAGAGGGTTACTAATTCAGCCCAGCCTCTTGAGGAGCCAGTTAAGTCTGTTTATATTAAGCGACTGCCTTGGTAAGCTGCAGGCCCCCAAAAAGCATATAGAAAGCTAGCATCTTTACAATGATTTACTGAAAGCAGCAGCTCGTTTTAATAAAACCATCCCAAAACATAAAATTGATTGAACCAACTGCTGTGCGGGGCATACACAACAGCTGATCAAAATCATTCAAGATTTTTATTCCTAGAATATCTCCAGAGCTTGTGGAGTTTTTCCTACTTTATTATTTCAGTTCTGATAGACAACTCACTTAGGCAAGCAGAAAAATCAAGGCTGACTGATATTCTGGTATTTGTAACCAAAAATTTGGATAAACTCAAAACAATTTCCCATGTGAAAAACCAAAATGAAAGTCAAATATATTTGATAATCACCAGCAGTTTTCATAATGTAAAGACTAACTATTTTCTTCCCAATTATCCCTCTTCAAGTAATATAACGTCTTGATTAATTGTATCTCGAAGAAGTTCCACAACACCCCATACAGATTACTCCAAACAACACATTTCTTCCATTTCAAAAGGTTTTAAAGGATAGATTTCTAATACCATTACAATTCATACACACACACACACATAAAATTGTGCCTTAAAAAGTCAGGAAAAGATGAAAACTTTTTCCCAACTCCAAAGATATCATTGCTAACTTTACTTTCCTTGCACAAAATATCACCCAGAAGAGTTTATCTATTTTGTTGAGCATAACAAAAAGTTCACCTTTTCAGAGTGTGCTACAAGAAGCTTTGCCTGCCTTTTATATTGTAAAGTAATTTTATGGTATTGTGTCACAATGAAGGACAAAGATAAGCCAACTGTTTAGATTCCTCTCCTTTATGTTGTGGCTTTGATCACTAACAATGCTGCATGAACAGCCAACAGAAGGCTGACATTTCATAAAATATGCAGTGATAAAAACTAATACTGTAGCATCTGGGAGCGATATATAAAATGCAGAAATACACCTAATAACTGTGATCTTAAATTACAAGTTACTAAAAGCTAAATAAGCAGCATACCTAAAAGAAAGATTAAGACAGGATTTTTGTGCTTCTGCTCCTAAAAACAAATTTAAAAAAATTAATCCAAGATATGCTATCTATTATTCTTAACAATTCCTCTGGTTCCCTTGTATCTTAAAAGCAGCCCTGTAGAAGTGTGCTTTTTTGCCGAATCATTAGGTATCAGTAGAAGCCAAACACATTATAAGCCTTTCTCGTGCTGTATTAATGCTCTAATGCTTTCTGAAGTCTCCTTTATTGTCTTTTAAAAAATATCAATCACACAAAATACACATAAAACCTGATGACTGATTCTTCACTGTTATGTAAAAAGCTGAAGCTCTGTGATGACAAAAATAAGTAAAAATCCTTCCAATAAGCTGCATAAATTAAGTGAATCTCAGAGTAGAAATTACATTATTTTAATTTATTTACCTTAAGAATATTAAGACCCTACAAGATAGGCCACATAAAATGGAGGATTACATCCTAGAAAGCAGTGAATCCCTACAGAACTTACAAGTCATTGTAAATAACCAAATGCTTTTTTTGCTCTTACTATGTTGCTGTATATAAGAAGCTAAAAACAATCCCTGGGTGCATTACAGGGAAATATATGGTAGTACTAAGGACCTGAAATTATCTGCACATATGGCATCACTGGAATGCTATAACCAGGCCTGGTATCTTTAATTTAAAAGGAAGTTTAAATTAAAAGGGCCAAAAAAGGAGTTACAAGAATTACAGTAAGGAAATCCTTCTTTTTATTTTGTGTGTGAGAGAAATGGATAAAAGAACAGTATATTTAGTGTATTTATAATAAGATTAGAGGTGAATTGATTGAGGTCTACAGTTTAGTACATGTGAAGAAGCTGTAATAGCCAATAACTATCTAATCAAGCACAGAAAAGGATAGTAAGACAGAATTACTGAAAAACATCAGACAAATTCAGACTAGAAATATGATGTCTTAATTATTACATCAGGTTAGGCAGCAACATAATGCATCTCTTTTTGTATCTTAAATATCAAGGTAGAGGTGAAATAATGGTTTGGTTTTTTTTTTTTTTTAATGATTAATACTTTACCTTGATTTATACCAAAGATGGAATGGCTAAACAAGCAAAATTCTCTCTCCTCCACTTAAAACAGTTTAATATTAAAGAAACTGCAACACTCAATTAACTTTCAAAGATAGTTTTATACAACATCTCTGTTCTCATTTATGATTCCATGGGTCATACTTTAATGCAATTACTCAATATAAAAATTACTTTATCTAACGTAACATAAAAATAGTTTTAGGAAAGGGTGGAAGTATGTTACCTTTACAAGAATATACCATCAAGAAACAAAGTAAGAGTGACTTATGTGCTACAACAGGTTAAGCAGCTACTGGTCATCCACAAGTGTGTGTAACATTAATATGAAGCTGAAACAACTGCTCCAAATAATTTGAATATAATGGTGCAACATTTGCTTATGGCACTAAAAAATGGGTAGGACTTCCTCAGCACAGTTATGAGATCTAGTAAAATAAAAGGTCTAAAAACCTAATTGTACCAAGGAGAACATAATGAATTCAGCTTTTTAGTATTAGGCCCTCATTTAATAGCAGGAAAAAACGAATCATGTATCAGATGAAAAAAAAAATGCAAGACAAAATCCATATTTGGTGCCTAAAGAACTGTGAAGCATATTTTTGGTCTGAAAACACACACTGAAATTACAGTTTAAGTACGTGGGAGGCAATTGTCCTTGTGGTTATAATTAGCGTCCAAATTTAGGGACTTCAGCACTTAATGCATACCCACCCGCCTGTTATTCTTACCATGTTTTTCTATGTCACTTAATGGAGATGAATACTCTTTTCCCACCTCATATTTACATCAAGGCTATTTAATTTCTTTAGGCTGCGTTAATAGGTTAAACGGCAGTCTCAACATCACTCTTCATCTCCCACTGGACAACGAATGGCATTATAAGACTGAGAATAGATGAAGGCATATTTACATTCATAATGTTCTTGACTATAAAATTTATGTAAATTATGATTTTATATTTGCAAATACTATAATTTTCAGTTTCAATGAATACTTTACTACTCTTTCATCATTAACTTTCTATGTACATTACAAGGAGAGAAAAACTAAGGAAATAAAGAAACTAAGTGCTGTGATCAGAGAGGTACACGTCTTCTGTAAAAGGAAAAAAATGCTTTCTTTCTTAACTGATCTTACCCCTGGTACAGACAGGGGGCTGGACTACACCTCACTGCTCATTTGGAGTGTGTAAAACCTACAGCGGTTTTTAAGCAGGTAACAACAAAACCAGATTTTGCATTGACGGCTTGTATTTTAACCCCACCAAAATCTAACAACTGTATTGCTGATGAAAACTAATTTTTTTCCCCATCTGTATAAAGAGTATTTTTCCTATTCATTGACAAAACACCATGGAAACACTATGTTAATTACAGAACTGCATGTAAGGTTTGGGAACGTGTTTACAGATGTTACACAAGAATGAAAAACGATCAAAATATCAAATTTCATTAACTAAGCTATTGCTCCACCAAATGGATAGAGTGATTTTTAAATATCCTTAGAGTGGAAAAAGAACTTTTCAGTTAAGAAGAACATTCATCTCTCATACCTCTTGAGAGACATACACACACACACAACACACAAAAACTGTATTTCCACGCACAGACTACCATGATTTTTCTGTGATGGTCAGCTAAGTATTTCCTTTAATTTTATAACATGCAACTCTGACTCAAAAAATCTATCCTTCCAAAATGAAAAACTGGCAAATCAAATCAGTCCAAATATTCTGACATATTTTTAAATGAGGAATTTTTTTGTGTGTTTTGCTAAGAGCTTAGTGTGACATTTTCAGACTGCAAATGCAAACATATGTAATGAAACAGCTCTCAAACTACCACAGTCTCAGATACATATGTTATTTTTAAGGAGGTGATTCCTTGATACCTGAGAAGCACTACGAGAATGAAAAAATGTCACACATCTTAAAGAAGCAAAATAGGGCACATAAGATGAGTTGGATCAGTTCTGTGTATAATGAAATTGCTGGTTATGTACGTTGTTTTTCAAGTTACTCAACATGTAATCATTAGAAGACTCAACTTGAAATCCAAGGACTGTGTATATATTCAAAGAGACATATTCTAAAGAACAGTGAATTTTCTGGTCTCTCTTAGCTTTGTGCCTTGTAATAAAAATGAATCTAAAAAGACTTCAAGATTTTGTTCCAGTTTGACAAGTGCAGGAAGTATGGACTCGGACAATGGCCCAAACCATCAGTCTCTTCCGTTAAATATCACTTCCTTTTTCCCAGTTACTTGAACCAATTTATTTTTCTGTGTAAAGTACTAAATTTCCTAAACTTCTGCTGAATGTCTGGCAAAAAGGAAGCCAGCATCACTGCTATACCAGACCAAATTGTGGCTACCAAACAAGAAACCCTTCCTCTTAGCACCCTATGATGAAAAGGGTGCTAAACTATCATGAAATACTATGAAAACGGAAAGTTATTTTGTGGGACTTCTAACAGCAAAACCTTGAGGGATGTTGAGAAGACCTTCCCAAACTCACAGCTTGTTTTTACAGGAAACAGGGAAATCAATCTGATACCACTCCCTAGTTCTTGCCACAGAGAAACTACTGAAACTTCAACATTAATTACAAAACTTAAAATAGTCACAAGAAACAAGATGCCAGAAGCTATTTTAATACTAGCAAAGTCTTATATGCAGCTTTTATTACAATTCTTAAAAAAAACTTGCATATGAAATCTTCTGTATTTCGAGTTCCTGCATTGCCCACTAATGATATATTCAAGAAAGGAATTACATCTGAAAAGTAGTGTCAGAAAAATTACGAAAACTGCATTAGCCAAATTTTCTTTTCAAAGAATCTAGGAGCACAAGGCATAAGATCCCTGTGCAGAGTAAAAATGCCATGAATGAGTAACTTTCTTTCTTACATGAAATAGTCCATCCTTTTCATGATGTTTAGTACAGTATCTTTTGGAATAAGAAAAATATTTTGTATGGGAATATTTTGATATTTAAGTGTGTCTTTGTTAGAAACTAAACATGAAAGTAAAACAAAACCATGATTGTTTGCCCCTAAAATGCTAAACCATGCAGTTTTCATAACTATAGTTTTCACATACAGAAGTAACCACAATTCCATTCAATATTTACATTTCATTCATAAAAGTGCATTTAAAAAGAGAAACGAATCTAGATACACAATTAGTCACTTACTATTCCTCTAGCTGGTTGCTAGTCACCTAGAACAAAGTTTCACACTATAAAATATTCTCAGCTGGAGCACTAAATCATGATTAGACATAGCTAGATACTGATTCACAACTTAAACACTTAGCCATTTCCTTTGCTTTTGTCAAAACTTAAGTTTTTACACAGCAAATGCTTTAAAAAATTTTGACGCCAAAATCCAGCTGAAGGTATTGGATGACTTTTCTGTTATAAAAACCAAACCAAACCAAGAATACCCAACCCCAAAACAATCCACTAAATCCATATTCTTTTCAAGTAGCTATATTCATACTGAGAAAACTCAGTAACAGCCTGTCAATTCAGGAATTTTGTTACTTCCTGTAAGTTAAATACTTTCCAAAGTCTGTGTCTAAAAGACCAAAAAGAAACTAAGTGCAATCTGTGCTTTCAAGAGCAATGTGTAATTAAGGTCTCCCAACCATTTACTCAGGAAGAAATACTGTTGCTTCTGGATTTTAACTTAATTAAAATCACTTTCCTGTCAGATGGTATGAGTGTCTCCATGCAAGAGTGTCTTGATCTACTTTTTGTTGGTACATTTGATGGGAAGAATACATTCACTTAAAAAGAAGAGCATTTTCTTCTCTTTCTATCCCTTACCCCTCTCTGCCAAATAACAGAGGATAATGGTTTTTTTTCCTCAGATCCAGCTTGGATCCTACTAAGTACACTAAGTACTTCTTGGATCCCAGAAGTACACATCTGGATTTTAAAATAATCTAGATTAATATGTCAAAACAAGTTTAGAACATTTATAATATAGAGAAATTCTTGCACCTGATCTACAATTCGCTTGCAAAAGATGATAAATATTTCAAGTTTCAAGATACAGGTAACCCTTTCTATAACCCGAGGGCATGCATGCTCCTTAACAAAAATGATAAAACAACATTCAACCACTTCTTTTAAATCTAGTTGAACCATTCATACCAGAATTAACTCTTAGTACATTCATGCTTATGAGAAAATAGCTTACAGGATCAGATACATAATATGGAGAAAACTACTACAAAAAGTGGTGGCAAGATTTAAATTCTCTAAAAATTACAAATCTGTAGAAATTATATTTTAAAGAAAGTCTTTAATATGAAGTTATGTAACATACATCATGCAATGAAAGCTTGAACAAAACCACATGGAGCTGCTCAGAAAGTTCTGAATTTGATATAAGTTCCACATTAATTTATTCAAATACAACAGCGCTGGAAATATACAATAACTTCTGGCCACCATGACTTCCATCGCCTAAAGAAATGCATGATGTTCTACATTTACTATATGTGTTTATTGAATAAATAGCACTAAGCAATGTGCAGAGGGTCTTAAATTACTAGGCAGTTGGTCATCACTGTCACTTTAATTTGGCTTTATTCATCTGCTTTCCATCAAATTACAAATGCTGGCCAGTCACAACAACTGAGAAATGCTGCAACTTGCATTGCAGATCAGTCCCTAGTACTGGACTCCAACTGCACATGGCTGGCATCTACACTGGTACCTGTCAGTATCATTCAGTACATGTTTAGACATTTAAATCCATGTAACTTATGAGCAAAACCCACTAAAGTTCTGTGAACTTCCTTTAGAATTTGTCCTGGAAGCAAAGCGCTCTGTAAGTCCCACAGAATTTCTTCAGGAGGAGGAAAGGGAAAGAAAAGAGAGCCAAGGATAGCCATGAAATAGCATCCCTTCCCTTCAAGGGAAACTACAGCCAATATTTTAGAATTTTTTTTGGTCCTTAAAACTTTACTGGAACATTATCACAGCTCTAAACACATCAGAGACAACTGTCTGTGATTGTCACATCTATGGTAGGAGGATCACTTCAAATACACCAAAACATCATTACAGTCTTGTTTTTAACTATATAAACTGCTGGTAACCCAACTGTTTCTCCCCTCCATCATTTTCTTCATGCAGATATGCTTAAGGCTGCCACTTTTAATCCTTAAAGAACAATTTTAACGAATCCTTTTAAATAAATTCTGATTAGCATTTATGATCATCTGAGGTAGCAGTTATCTCTTACTGAAAACAAAACCAAACTAAACCATGAATTAAAGTCTTTTGACCGGGTTCAGTCAATACAACTTGTAACCCCTGCAATGTCTCTGAAAAAGTTTGAAAGTCAATAAAATGCAGAGGAAACATTTTATAATGAAACTTTGTAAGAGACACAGGTAGCACTAATCAGGTAAAACAAAGGAAAGAAACTGCTGTCCTCAAGTAGAATCGCAGACTGGTTTGGGTTGGAAAGGATGTCTAAAGAACACCTAGTTCAGCCTCTTGTCACAGGCAGAGAGGTGGACATCTACTAGATCAGGTTGCTCGAAGTCCTATCCAACTACGCCCTGAACACTTCCAAGTGGCATCTGCAATTTCTCTGGGCAACCCATTTCCATGTCTCAACACCCTGACTGTAAAGAATTTCTTGCTCAGATTTCATCTAAATGTACCGTCCTTTACTTTTAGAGGCCTAAAGAGGCCCTGGTAAAAAGTGTCTCTCCATCTTTGTTATAGAGCCCACTTTGAAGTATTGCAAGGCAGAAGAGAGCTCTTCTTTGTACTGGCACGGGTGGTTTCGTGGTTAAAATGAAAATGAACTATAAAGCAGGCACCAAATACAATGAAAAAGCTCTGCCAGAATCAGCTGGGCTCTGTCCGTGGCCGGCTCAGGCTTCAGGGTCATGTTGCCAAAAAGGAGGCTCAGGAGGAAAATTGGGCAACATGCCAGGGGCAGGGGCAAGGGCAAGGGAGATAGAGAGCACAAAGACCACTGCCACAGGCAACTTGAACTAACAAGGAGGTGAAGCAATACCAAATTTGTCAGCTACATAAAGTAGGGAAATCTAACATGGTACAAAGAGGAAACACAAAAAGGACATCTGAAGAGAATGGGCTAATAGCACACAGTACCATTAGTCGTCACCAAGAGACTCTGACAGCTACAGAAAATAAAGCGATGGGAATTACTAGTCCCAACTTGATACCATGTACCCTCGAGGGGAACTGATATAACCTGATTTTAGTGCTTTGCAGAATAACTCTTGATCCTGGACCTGTTCTTCCACCGTTTGAAACTGCAAGTCCTGCAAGTTTTGCTACATCTACGTCCTTATATGCATCTCTCTCTTTTTTTGAGCCCATCTCTGCAATACAGCCATAAATTAAACACAAGCGAATGGACCTCCACCCCTGTAGGAACAGCAACAACAGAAAGACTGCAATGAATGCTGGTGTTGGGTTTTTAAATACTTAAATGTTCTGCTCATACAGATGTGTGATGACCTCTATGAGCTGTGTAACAGTGTAACAAGTGGGTAATTCACTTGCTCCACAAAACACAGATTATTGTAGTATTTAAGAAGAGATGCCATCTGCAATATAGTTGCAAATCACCAGTGCTTTTTAGACTGATACAGGAGTTTACTTAAATTTAAATTAACTGACAAATTATAACATCTACCTATTCTAGAGCCTGTAAGACAATATATAAAATCACTTAAAGATTTCTTCTTAGAAAGCACTGCATTTCAAATTATAAACACTTCCTGAAGGATTTAATTACCTGAGATATTTCATCTGAAAAAAACCCAACATTCAGTTTTCTTGATGCTTCGTAACCCAGTTTATAAAACAAAGACTTAAGAACCAGGCTGCAAGCCAACAATTATCAACTATTATATGGGATTTAACTACTCCCTAAGTCAAAGGAACTATGTTTAAAGCTATATAGCATTTGAGTTTCTTTATAAACCACTTCAATAGCGAAACTTGTTTGACCAGTTTCAGTATTATGTCAACATAAAAATATCTGAAAACACAAGAAACCAAGAAGTATTAAGTGAAACCAATCTCAGAGAACACTGGAAAAATTTCAAGCAGAGGGAACTACAGGAAAATAAGTAACTGGCATTTAAAAATATTTTGTCTTTAGAGAAATTATCTGTCTTAAATATAGGTTTAACAAACTAGGAATAAGAAGTAAGGTGCACTAAATAAGCATTATCACTTTCCCACCAAAGAATTCTTAACATGATTTAATTTGTAGCCAGAACAATCTACAGTATACCAGTCCTGAAACAACTGTGCCAAGCTTAGTATGAAGCAAGCATGTAGATATATAATTTTAATAAGATTATACATGTCTGAAATATTACGGTTCCTCAAATATGTCAGTTGCAGTGTTCTTTTCTAAATTAGCAATATGCATTGCTTTCTTTAATGAAATTTCTATTTCCTTGTTTTCCTCTGAAGAGCTGTAAGAGGGAAAATGGCCATGGACAGAAGAGATTCACTGTTTGGTAAATGGAAGATGAGGCAAGAAAAAAGAGATGCATTTTGGCAGTCTATTTTAACCAGGAAAACAGAGCAGACAATTTCATTTTTCTTTCTTCCCTTCTCATTAGCCAACAAGAAGCACCAGATCTATTCACTACATGCATGCTACCTTACTGCATGGCTAAGAAAATCAAGAGATGAAATGGAAGGTAAGAGCAGCAGCCACAGCTTCCAGTTTGTGTCTCAAATATCAAGACTTGCCTGTAGTCTGAACAAGCACAATACCTCTTTAACAAAGGAAAGATATCTGGCAGGTTACAGGGAAACCCCTGCTGCCTGAAGCCTTCTTCACTAGTCTGAACGCTGCCTCCAAAATTTGGAGTGATAGATGAGGGAAGCTCACACTACTGAACTTGGCTCACCTTGAAGGCACTATTAGGGAGAAGCCAACTTTGTCAAAAACTTAAAGAAAGATCTCCCAGATCTGTTCATGAGTATATAAAGCTTGTCTTACATCAAATGTTCATTGAGTTAACCAGAACATTCAAAAGCTGCTAAGGTAATTCTCACAAACAATTTTAACTGGTTTTTGAAGGACTTGTATTCTCCAGTAACAGGAAAGAAAGCTATTTTAATTAGTTTTTCTAAGCAACAAAATAAAAAGACATTCCTAAAATGATGTAGATCAATAAAACGAGTTCATTATAATTACTTACTATAGTGTTATCATGTAATTTTTTAATTTCACAAAGTTGGATGCTATGAAAAATGATCTTGATATAACCTATAAGGAGCAGTCTCAACGCTTGGAAATGGTGAAATCATATAATCACACATGCACAAACAAAAAAGAGTAAGCCACCAAAAGCAACAGTCTTTACTTTTCAACTCTATTTGATAGTTCCAAAATCCAGGCACACATCCAGAAGAACTTTCTGCCCCATGTCTGGTCAGTAAAGAAATTGAGGTTAACCTTTAATTTTTAATGTCACCTGCAGCCAGTGACTGCTTTTTCTAATGCAAGTGACAGATAAACAGCAAAACACTCCCAAGATGATACACAAAGCACCACATACCATAAGTGCATTTTTATTTTTATACCAACTCAATTTCTCAAATGGATAACCAATGTTCCTACTAATTTACATTAAGAATTGAGTGAGGCATGAAAATTGTTCTGATGCATAGGCTCTATTTCTTTAATGTACTGCATAGTGTTCTGTACTTTATTGCAACACTGGAAAAAACGAACTACACTTAAAAGGTACAGAAACTACATATACAAGCTCATATACGTCTTAAAAAATCACTTCAGAAAGGAGTTTTAAATTATCCAGAGAATAGGAAGGAAAAAAGAATTAATTAAAGTCACCAATGGAAGTTAGTAAAAGCAAAAAAAAAAAAAAAAAGTAAAAATTAAACTGAGTTTACTGACCTTTATCTACTTGAACTAGTATGTTTCTGTAGACCAATACTAGAATTTTAAATCCACATTGCTAGGATTTCCAATTTATAATTCCTTTATACAATTCAATACTATCACCTTAACATTTGCAAGGTAATTCCAAACTAAACAGAGGGAATATGGCAAATTGAGGTAATATAGTCTAGCTATTTAAGGCCAAATTGGCAAGTCTTTAACAGTAAACACTGTATCATTACTAAACACTGCCATGTTGTTAATGTTAAGGAGAGGTTTAAATTAGAGAGTGAATTGCCCCTTCAGGTCGGGACTTAGGGCATATTACGGGAGAAAGCGAAGAAAAGCTCCCACTGACACTGTCTATGTTTCACCAGTTCTGTGGGAAGCAGACTGCAGTACAGTTATCCATCAGTTTTAAAACCAAATACTACAGTCACTATTTTCACTTGTCTTTTAAAATTTAATGCAGCAAACTGGGGAGAAAAGAACCTATGCTTGTAAAGGAAGACTTCTTTTGATACAGAAATGGTATGAAAATAGTTTTTGGACAACTGCAGGAGACACATCACAAACATTTTTATAAATGTTAAATGTGTAATTATGACATTAATGAAAATGAGGCAAACTCAGTTCGCTTGTTTTAAAAAGTACAAAAAAATTAACTCACATAGTGGCAGGTGCTCAAACACAAAGGAGACAGTTGTCTTTACAAGGATATTCTCCACAGATTCAACAGGCAAACAGTGTTGAGATATGGCCCAGCCACCAGGAGCAATGAGGAAGCTGGAGTGGCAGTCCCGGTACCAGACTTCTGGAATTGACCTTCAGATGGAGAATAAATATACTTGATGAGAAAATAGTAAAAATACTTTAATTTTTTGTTAGATTTAACAGGATTCGAGTTAAGGATTCAATACCGAAGGCACTGGATTTTTTCTGGACATTTCAATATAATAAAACCAAAGTTGACTAAAACTAGCTTAAGTTTTTTCAAGTCAAGTAAGTACTGTATTTCACATAATCATGTATCAGGAGAGATAGAAACAACACGTAAAGTAAGCCCATGTGGTTCAATTTATTTATTTGTAAGATGACAATAACGGCAGAGAGACAACTCTAACAACTTGAGCATTATGAAGACTTACTCAGTATTCAACCTGAAAGTTTTATCTACATCTGATTCTTGGCTATTTCTCAGCATTATTTTCAATTTCTTCTCTTGTGAATGAACGTCTTAAAAACATGTATCTCACAAACTCAGTAATTTGGTATTTTAGATATATTTTCCAGGAAGTTGTTCATTCATTATTAATATGACCACAAAAAATTGCATAGGGTTCAGCAGCACAGTACAGCTGGTTAAAAACACACTAAAAATATTGAAGTTTATGGTTCTAAGAGAAATTTAACAAATGAAATATCAGCAACTATCATCCAGAAATATCAGAAATATCAGCCATCTATCTTTTATTAATTCTCTTTTAACTGTTCAAAAATCCCCTTGTAAATCACAAAAAAAATTTTCCAAACAAACCCTCTTCAAAACATGTTTATGCAGTTTTTCAACTACTGTGAGATAATTAAAGTCTGTTCAGGGTGGGATAAAATGATTATTTAAAAAAAATTTTCCTATTACAAATATGCAAAGCTAATAGTGTTGAATTGGAAACACCATCTTCCCTTATGGAAAAGGTGGTACTTTATGGTTTCTACAGTGTTTTCACCAGAAAATGTAAGAACACAACCACCTAGACACTTTTTTTTAAAAGTCCTAAATAACACTGATTTTGCAGGTAAGTACCCAAATAGCTCCGGAAATCCGACACATTACAGTGTAATCTGACACTGTAGTATTAAAGTGCTGTAATATTTAGAAATATACCACAAAAAATACCCACTTGCATAAAAAAAAAAAAAAAAATTGGGATTTCTTTTTTAAGAAATTAAATTAAAGGTAATTGTCTACTCTTGAGTATATAAAACAGTTCCAAATGAATAGTGGGTTTAGGGATTTTTTTATAATTTGGATTAGCATCCTAATTGCAACATACTAGCACATAAATGTATTTTTATTCTAGCGCATACTTTGAGTTATTAAGCCTGGCATTAAATTTTGTAACAAGATGTAATATATCTAATTCAAGAGGGCTTAGAGTATTCCTGTATTACTTATTAATACGTTAAGTGAATGTTTGGACAATTGATTTCAACTAGGTTTTGTGACTAAAACATGTGACAAAATACAATTTTCAAATTACATAGTCCATTTGTCATAACTACTGTTCTTTCTAATTTCTATAGGTGTTAACAAATTACGCAAAAAAAGCCACACTGACTAAATAAAGAGCAGTAACCATTTCAGAATTTAAAAGAAACCATCAGCATTAGCAAATGTATCCATTCAGCCACTAGCAATGCATACTTGCTGTTCTGCATTCCTGTTTCCTTCCTTTGCTTTTTACACCCTCATTCCTGCATTTCCCCCCAAACTCTGTATATTTGCAGAGGACTTACTACAGTGAGACCACAGTCTTGTTTGTACTGAAGCAAAAATGAATAATAACAAATGCATTGCTCAAGTATCACAAGCCAACTCAGTCACAGGTGGACCCAATCAGTGATTGGTTTGTTTAATACAATCAATATATTTAACATACTAATCCTGTAAATTCTTACTGAAACAACACAAACATCCCCAGCCAATGGCTTAAATAATGTACATGTAGCAAA
This sequence comes from Daphoenositta chrysoptera, assembly GCA_013397915.1. Classification (NCBI taxonomy): domain Eukaryota; kingdom Metazoa; phylum Chordata; class Aves; order Passeriformes; genus Daphoenositta; species Daphoenositta chrysoptera. The sequence continues at coordinate 612,938 of VZRO01001248.1, forward strand.
ATAAATAGAAAATGTTACTCTATGTAAGTTCTGAAAACAGGGGTGATGACAATGTATTTCACACCAGTTCAGCACAAGATTATTGTGTGATTCGTACAGTTTAGACAGTTGTTTTCAACAAGTTAGACAGTAAAATGGTCTCTATGCCTGCCCTGATGTTTTCTGAGTTACAAATGAGTTGGACAGAGTAGGGAGAATGGGAAAAGTATGATCTTCATTTGAGCATTTGGCCTAGCTAAAATCAAAAGACTGACTTACTGTGAGTATGAAGAAAATTATATCAGAAGATGAAAACAAATGAAGATATTAATAAGTTTCCAGAGTAACCTATGAAACAGAATAGAGTATTACATTAAGATTTTTATTACCCTGACAAAAGATATAAAGATTATTTTTCTTGAAAAATAAGTAACTTCACTATATGAGCTAAACTATTAGTAAGCACAAACAGAAAGAATCTGCCTGTATTTTAGCAAAAGTGATGGCATCCTCATGCAGACAGCTCACTTTGAAGGATCCCTACTAGACATTTCTGGAACCTACACGAGGACTGCATAAATCAGTACCATGGCAAATGCAGACCATCTCTCAGACTTCTTGAACATCATTTCCAGAAAAGAGTCTTTGATATATGAATAAAGGTATTTCCTTACTTTCACAAATGCCTCCATTTGCACAGGATGAAGGAAAGCAGGATTTCAGTATCATATGCTAGTAGAAGGTTTCTAACAACTAGAATTACTCCAATGTTTAAAGTAGGTTTCAGGAAGAAAATGCAGGTAATTTGCCTTAAACCTATAAATGGAAGTGTTTAGGGAAGCTACTTCTTCAAGGCAACAAAACAAGTACAATAGCATGTACCTTCCAAAGAAGTATTCATGCTTGCCATGGTCCACTAGTCACACAACTATGTTCTGCTTGGAAGACTGAGAGCAAGTAAACATCCCAATGCTTTGCCACTTGTTCTCACTAAGTCTTACTTCACTCTTTTCAACAGACGTTAAACTAAAGGGCAGAAGGAGGAAAAGGGGATGGGAACAAAGAAAAGAAACAAGCCTAATTTTACTGTTGTCTGTTCTTCCTCCCCCAACAGTGTTTCCATTAAAAAAAAAACCAACAAACTAAGAATACATGTAGCAAACAATACAAATTACTTCAATATTTCACTATTTTAGTAAACACATTTGATTAATTTCTCATCAAGATTCAATGGTATTTCAAAGATCTATGCTGAGGGATTCAAACCTGAATGCTTTTCACACAGTCTCTCTTTAAGTAAGTAAATTTTAAATTAGACTTTCATTTCAAATAGCCATGTGCTGTTCTTTTGACATCTATCCATCATAATACTGTCCATCATAATACAGAATTAAAACCCAAAAATACTATAACATCGACATCAAGATGTAATGAAAATATTTTAAGAAGAACAATTCCTTTATAAACAGACTATGTGCCATGTTTAAAGTATGGAATTTGGTTACTGAAGAGAGTCCCAATTCTGCATTTCTTCTCAGGTATACATACACACAAAAGAGCATTTCAAGATGCCAGAAGCCAAGCAAGAACTCACTTGTACAGGTCTATTAAATCTGTGAATGCAGGAGCTGCTGCATTTCACAGTCTATTATTTATATGACAGAATGAAGATCTGAAAACATGAAATATAGCCTTAAATTATTCACTTATTCTTTTCACAAAAGGAGAAACCGTCAATCTAACACTAAAAGACTTCAAGCATATTTCTAAAGGTTTCATGAAAATTGCCTTATTTATCAAAACTTTATTCCCTCCGTTTGTTCATTAAATACTGTAGCTTTGCATTAAGGTCAAGCAGTGTCAACCAATTACTGTTGTTGGAAAAATCCTACTTCCTTAATACTCAAAGAAACCATGGCATATAGTGAATTATTTTAATAGGCAAACTGAACACTGTTTATCCAAAGTACATTTCAACCATAAAAATGTATTTTAAGGGTTTCTATCAACAATCAATTATAGTACTATTTATTATCACAGCAGCATTAAGCATGATCCTTTGTCTGCTTAAATGCCAACCTTAAAAAATATACATCTATTTTAGCATATTCAGCAATATTCTGTTCTTAGCTCGTAACAAAGGAAAGTAACAAAAATTAAGTGACCTATAAAGCAAACTGAAAGGTAAAAGACAAAACATTTAAAGAATTTTAAAGAGACAGTATCAGTTGGTATAAATATACTGGCTTCTGTTCTCATTCTCTGTTGGTGGGCAAGGGGGCTTAGCTTATATGACAGACCTGAAAAAAAATCCACCCTGCTTTCACTGCTCCTAATTTTTCAGTTTTATTTTAGGCTGAAATTCTCCATCTTGCAATATACAAGAGGAGTTAAGTGAATATGCATAAATTTATTAAACACCAAGAAAAGGCCACTCATAGGCCATCCTACCCAATACCAAAGTCACAGTCATTCAGGATAAAAGGATTTCCTTAATATGTTTTGATGTAACAATCCAGGACAAAGTCCCCCTTTTGTCCTACCTCAATCTTCTACCGACCCATTTTAATGGCCTGCAGTTCAAAAGGCTAGAATGATGACGATTTTACTATGTAATCACCTCTAATTTTACATTTCAGAGAAGCAAAATTTTGGATCTCCTTTCCCTTTTCAACTGACCTGTTTATTGCCATTTCACCTAGTATATAAGCTGTGACAAATGAACACTTAATATTCTGATTGTAACCTTTGAAATCTTACTGCTATGAGCCTAACTGTGCCTTTCTGAAGTTACAGAACTTGCAAAAGCAAAGAAAATTTTTTCTACACATCCTGTCAGCTTGTCTCACTAGAAAAAAAAGTTTTCATCCATGTCCCGTATCAGAGATCAATGAGACCTACAGTGATACAAGACACACATGGCATTGTTACAAACAAGTAGAAGAAATAAACTAACAAAAGGAATGAAAGAAAAAAAAAACAGCTCGAAAGTCATGCTGAAAATTCTGGAGAAAGACATAACAGAGCAGGGTCCGTTGTCTTATTATTTCTAAAAGATCAGAAAAAAGAAAATCAGAAGAAGTAGAAAAGAAAAAAAAACTATCACCCAAACATAGAAGAAGCCCTCTCCAGTCTCCCCCCAGGTGGCTTAAGTCCCACCTTCAAGTTACAGTCCACCAGTGAAACCTGAAATTATTCTAGAACCCAGTATTGCACAAACAAATTTCAAGAAGATAAAAGAAGACAGAGAAAAAAATATTGATCTCTTCAAACTCATCTGAATTATTTCACTGCTAACTGGCTTCATGGATGGGAGGTAACAGTAGATGTGATACAAGCTTGAGATTAGGAAGATTGTAAACATATCCTGCGTTGTTGATGCCGTATATAACAAAATACTGCCCAGACATAATCATTATAAGCTGGACACAAAAATTATCAGAATCAGAGAGAAATTGTTCTAAAAATTATATTTTTAACAGCTCTCTCAAACCATATATATATATATTAGAAATGTAACTCAGAGGCATTTGTTTAATCTGTTTCTATCCGCTATTTTCCTAACAATCCTAGTGACTCCAAGCAAGTATTTTTAAAATCAGCAGATAATAGAATGCTGGTAGAAAGTGGCAGCACCTTAAAGGACAGATTTCCAAATGCTTTTGAAAAATGGAAGATATGGTCAGAAATCAATAAAGAGAAATCAAAAGTGCTACATTTAGAAAAGGCGCATGATACATATGAACACAAAATGGACCAGCCAACAATTACACAGGTATCAAAAAATACAGAATACAAATCAAAAGTGTTAATTTTGTTGGATCTTTGAAAAACACATCTCACCGAAATACCAGGCAAGCACACGCAGTGCATGTGGTTGGGTGTGTGCATACGTGGCAGCACCTGCATGTGAACAACTGATAATTACTTTTTTCCATCTCTTACTGTACTTTATACAGTTTTGGACATCATAATTCCTTGAAAGATGTAGGCAAACTATGGAAAGTCAGTGGGAGCATGACTTCAAGGAGTGCTGGGGTATGTCACTAACTGCATCTTCTCACGAAAGGTTTGATCAAAGTACTGGGTCCTGCTGTAGGAGACTGAAAAGAATGGTAATCTGTCTCCTTCCAGGCAATACAGTTCTTCAGTGCCAGTCCACCTGCTACAGTCAACTACAGTAAGAACCTGAAGAAAAAGGAGCAGTGTCTGCAGATCTTCAACAGCTTAAGTTCTCTCTTATTCACCTCTGACCTTCAGACTCCCATATTCAAACCCATCACTTCCCTTACTAACAGACAGGTGGAGATTATTACTCTGAACAATTGTTTTTAAATTTTCTCATCATGGGGCAATATTAGATAGAGAACATCTGTGGGTAACTTTTCCTGTGTCATCATTCTTGGACTAAAATTATGTAGAGTTTCAAGTAAGAAAAGCTGCATCACTGATTATTTTTGTTATTACGTTGCATGTGTGTTCTTAAAAGGAGGATGAACAGCTTCATACATGAAAACCTAACACAAATGTAGAAGGAAATTATATCCTGAACTGCACAGCAATGTTTTTAGAAGTGTTTTTAGACGACCTGCTTTCTTTGTGCTGGCTTCTTCAGCCATTTCATGGGTAGCTCTTAATAATTCCTTAACTCTTGTCCTGTAATAACAATCAAAAATTGTTTGAAAAATGAAAAGTGGCATGCTAATCAACAGCTCTTCTGTGAATCACAGAACAACATTCAGCTTTATGGGACATGTCACTTGCGTATAACGGATCAGAAGAAATGGATCTTCTCTGTGGATGAAACCATCCTCAGGACAACAGAGAATAAACTGTTTTTCTAGATCCATCAGGTCTACTGGATAACACTAGCCAGCAGTGGAAGATAGGGAGGTGGGTTGTAAGATAAGGAACAGGCTAGAGGCAAGAGCTGTTATAATTATAGCGGGGAACACAGAATTTGTTAAAGGAAGTCTACTGTATAATTACATTTGAAAATTTAGCAAGATGCCCAGAGGCTGGCTTGCAGCTGTCAGGAACTGGTAATGCTGGAGTTCTGCTCAGGAGAAAACCACTACTGCAGAGAAGCACACCTCCACCTCCCTGTAGTTGAGCTGACTTTGTTAAGGCAAAGGAATGACTTCAGCTAAAATTAGTAAGATTACACAACACATGAGATTACACCTATTCTCAGTAAAAAGTGCTCAGAGATTGGGCATTATTTTAAAGGAAATTAAAGGGGTTTGATACTACATTAAATACTTTTTGAATTAGTGTCAATGGTAGTATTTTGTGATTTGCATCTTTAATAACAGTTAAATTCTGATGTTTTTAAAAGATATTAATTCATAATCAAACTAACCTTATCTCTTTGCATACAAAGTCATAGTTTTCTCTTTGGCCTTTTTGGACCAATCAAGTGAAAATAAGTGAGTGAAATGGAGACACAATGCAAGAATAAAAATAAATCTGCATACTTGTTTCTTCCTTGGATTTAGAGCTGAAGTGATGTTGCTACTGAGAAACCAGTAGTAAACTACAAACACTTAACAAAGTGGTAATCTGCAGAAAAAGTGATCAAGTATGAAACATGATTAAGCCATTCTTGAAAAAAACAAAGAAGTAGAATTGAACAATTTTAAAAATGGCTCATTTTATACGAAGTTATTAATTCTACTTTAAAAAGTATATTCTGCTAATTCAGATATTAGCAAATGAACTGCTGTGCATGCTGGAAAACATCACCAACTGTATTACTGGTGTTTATGTAAAGCACATCTGGATAAAAAATTGAGCAAGAATCATACTACAAAATAAATGTGACAATATAAAATTATGTTGTCATATTAACATCACAAGAAAATAAAAAGCTCTGGAAGACAGAGCAGAGTCCACAAGCCAACACCACAAGTTTAAACTGAAACTTACAGTAGAGTTATTTCTAAATTCTGTAAAAATTACTTCTTTTATTTCAGATCTAGGCCTCTGTAAGAAATTTAAGTATATTTGTCTAATTGGCATTATGGACTGTAAAGAAAGAAAACTGATGGTCCTTTCAGCTTTATTAAACTTGTTACTGCTTCTAGACTGAAGAAAGTGCATACATCCTCTAATCATGCCTAAATGTTGAATTCAGAAGTGCAGACAGTTCATCAACCAGTCCATATTTGCTCCATTAGCCTAAAGATATCCCTGTTTGATTCCCCATTATTAAAATTGGTATAAATACTTCAGATGTCTTTCTATAGAAAGGTAGAACTATTTTCTAAGTATAGGCTTTGCTCACTTAGAAAAAACGTTCTCAACATAAGACTGAATAAAAAGTTTCTGTGCATCAAGTCTGCCTTTTTCTCAGTGAAACAGGACTTCAGCAGGACTGGGATTTGCTGTCTACATTTTGTTTAATGAGAGGGGAGGAAAACAACCCAAGAAACCAGTTATTTTATACAAATTTATCTCCTCTACTTTTCATTTTACAAAGATGGTCATCTGACATAATAATAATTTCAATAAAATAAAATAATTTCAATATAAGAGGGATTCCTATTGAACATACACAGTTTCAGTTTTGTTTGACTTTTACAGAAAATTAATCTTTACAATTTAACGTACTCCTTTGCTTTAATTTTGAAATTAAAATACAATCACTTGAAAAACTCAAGTCTTTGAAAGACATATAAATTAAACCTAAGTACTGGGTTTTTATTAATGAGAAATTAAAAGTAATTTTGAAAGAAATTTCAGGAGTACAATACTGATTTCACACAGTGACCCAGTTTTTATTTCAAATACTTTTTTTAAAGGACCATCTAATTACAAATATTCTGAGCCTTGGTCAATTCTGGTTGCACAGATATTGCAAATATAAAAGAAAAATGCCAGGCTTCATATTGATTTCTTCTACCTCAAGCATAAGTTTCCTATGTTGACTTTTGTCATATTCATCTATATTACATTATATAATGCAGCTTTAAGGACTACAATGATCCCTTCAGGAATGTACAGAGAAGAACTCATTCTTTCATCTAAAATATTACTGTAGAAGAACAAAAGCATTTTCATGCAACAGTTACCCTTATGTATCAACAATTCCACAGTAAAATGAAAGAAAACAAACTACATTACATTGCTAATTGTTGCATGGTCTTGTTGTTGCTCTGGACAAAAAAAAAAAGCCTTTAAACTTCTGAATATTGATTTTGAAAGAAAAAGAACATCTTAAATGGAATTCTGTAGGTTCTAATATGTAAGCACAAAAATCCATAAATCTAGGGGGCATTTTTATCTTTTTTTAATAGGAAAAAAGCACCCAAACATAAAAACAAAACAGAAGAAAGAAAAGTCATTGTGATCTTCCTTGCTGATACATAATGCAAAACGAACACAACTCACACTTGTAGAAAATACACATTTTTCAAGATATGAACCTTTTCAGCACAAAGCTTTGGACAGAATTAAAATTTTCCAATACACCTGAGAAGTGCTAATCCCCCAATCTGGCTGTGCTCTACTTTCAGGTAGCTCTATTTCTTCTGCAACATGAGGTTCCTATCACTGCAAGCGTGGTGTGAATTACATATGGTTTTAACACACAGGGATGTACAATGCCACACCTTCAATCAAAAGGCAGCTTGCTGTATCTGTGCTAAAACTTGTTTTGACTCTTCTCCTATCTGTACATACATGGAAGAGATTATCCTGTCCTTCAGATTATAACTCTTTTGAGAAAGACTTAATTCCAGTTTTATGTTTTAGCTAAAGAGATGCGATTTCTGTTGCTCTTATCAGTAGATGTATCCATAGCATATCGTAATTTGTGTTTTCAGCCTTTCTTATTTGCACTTACCTATGTATCTGTCCACTGAAACCAGCAGTTCTCAAAAAAAGTTGCACAGTGTAACTTACTAGAGTTTTAAGATGTATGACCATTTGTATGAGATTCAGGTTATTCATCCACACAAAGGTAGACTTTTAACATAATGCTATTTAAAATAGAAATAAAATAGCCTACTATTTCTAAAGTTGCTTTCAAATATTTTAAATAGTTTGCCTCTATTCTTTTCCTAATAAAACAGGGGATGTCAAAAAGAATATAAAATTTTCTAAATTAAGGAAAGAAAAACTAGAATGCACATTATATGAAAGTGGTAATAGGCAGAGACAACTTCACTAGGCTGTGACATATGACATCTGGTAGACTATTATCATAATAAATGGGAAAAGTAGGTGAGATTCTGTCAACAGCAAGGTAAGAAGAAATGCATCTTCATCAGAATGACAAACATATCTGCCTTTAACAAACATAGGTCAAACCAAAATTCAAGTGTCTGTGAATTAAATATTTTCACTTTATTTAACCTCTTTTTTTTTTTTGATTTTAATGATTTCATTGAAGTACATCTACATTTATCAGAGATATGTATTTATGTAATTTAATTTCTTTTTACTGAGCATAAATTAAACTTACTAATAACCAATGGCTAAAAACTCAAAAGAAACAGCCAATTACTTTTTCACATTTTTACAAATAATTTTAACCATGCCAAATAGTAATTTAACAATTGTCAAACCACAATCTAAATATACTGCACATCAATCTGTGACTCCTTTTGGTACAACCATGCAGCTTTCACATAGATGTTGAAATAGCTTAATCTCTGCAGCTGACCAGCTGAATGGCAACACCACTAATTTGGGGATCATACTAGGTACTTGATAGCTTGTGTGACCTACAAAAAAATAATTCTCATGTAAGAGAAAGAAGAAGGAAACAGTAACTTTATGAAGGTAGGTCATGTTCCCACAAACCATGTTTCTTATGGTTCATTTTTCTCCATGCTTTATTCTTCAATTTCATGTCATCAGATGAGAATAAATGAAAAGAACCATCATAAAATTCTTATTCCACGGAGACTGAAAATTGTCATTGGGTGCTTTAAAAAAAACCTTAGAATATAGCCTTTTTATTTGTGACTAAAAGCGAGACCTAATTTATATTAAGTCCTTTCAAAACTAGATATATGCCTGAAAAGTAAAATTTCCCAGATTACAACAATTTTCTGCACATAAAAAAGTAACAGAGGTTTGAAAGTCACCAAGTGAACAGTCAAGTCACAAAGCAATGATGGGGTTTTGTAAGTTATGGATGGAAGAATTCAGGAAAGTAAAAGAATGAGGATTTTTTGGGTTTTTTTTTCACTTGTTTTTGATATGAAAAAAACTTGAAAAAGCAAATTCCCAAGAGGTACTGAAATATAAAATATTCGAAGAAAGATGGTGGAAGAAAAGGCATAATATTATTACTACATTCCTAGATATCCATTTCCTTGATATTGTGTTCGTTTTGTGGTCTTTCCAACACTGTGCTGGGAAAGACAATCTGTATGATGGTATTTACTTTTCAACCACTCTCAAGAACTTAATGAGTGATTTGGTCATATATTTTCAGACTTCAGTACCAGCTGATGGCATTAAGATACCAGAGAGATTGATTTGGCAACTGTGTCTCTATCTCATGCGTACTCTCACTTTGTAACTACTGTCTCTTGTAACACATAAATGAGGATGCTTGAAGCATAAGGAAAGAAACCACAAAAATTTTGCAATTTCTGTACACTCTAATAAATGCATGACAGTTTAATGCTGATTTAAGGCTATCTGACAGGAGATAGATATCCCATTTCGGCCCTGTCACTGCCTTCCTCCAGAAGATAGGCTTATGCTGTGAAGCAACTCGTGTGCAACCTCTTCTGTTCACTGACAAAAGAGCTTGGAAACACAAACCTGTCTAAACTTCTCCAAGCATAGAAGATGGAGCATGAAGAAAGATGGAGTAAGGCAGCTAACATGTCCAAAGGAAGATATGTCAGGAAAGTAGAGATCTCCTTTTACACGGGTTCAATGGCTAACCCATTTTGTAGGGTTGCAATTCTGTTCTTATAACAATTTAATTGTTTTTAAATCAACTATCAGAAGCACCCGCAATGTCAAATAAATAAGTTCTGTTTTTCCTTCAACACAAACCCAAATGAAGTCATAGAGACTTGCACAGGACCTTAATGAAGGAGGATGGGGAGATCTAACACTGCAAGAAGCTGGAGTGGGGATGCTATCAGTGAACTAGCGCTCAGATTCCATGTTCGATGGCAGATCGTGATGCCCATTCTCCAACAAGCTGGGCAAGTCAGTCTGCTGGAACTGGAGAGAGTGGCATTTGTACTTTGGAAGTTCTACTTTGCTTTCTGTTGTGTAGCACAGTTGTAATAGAAAAAGTAGATTATAAAGGAACTTAACACATTGCTCTACCTATTTACTGGACTGAACTTGGCTAAGCGCTTACAGCTCTTCCACTGAGAAACAAAAGAATAAAAAAATGAATAGACAAAAAATACAGTAACACTGGTAGTCAGATTATCACAATTTCAGTTCATAATTCTGTGGTTTTAAATGTTGTTCATGCCCAAAACTGAAATAAGAAGAGTATCTACTGAACATTACCATCAACATACACAGCTGCCTAACACTTCACAACTTCGTTAGAGACTTCTCATAACCATTTAGGGAGTATTTCACAAATCATGTCTTAACTGAAAACCTGCATCAATTTGCTACCCTAATCTGACCATCTTTAGTAACAGAACTGGTATTCAAAACAGCAGCTATACTGAGCTCAAGAAGAAGATTTTATAATAAAAAACTATAATGAAATACAGCAGACTTCAGAAAATTGAGAAATAGGAGAAGTCACAATCACTAACTGTTACAGACACAAGAAAAACTAAAATAAGATACTGAATTAAATTGATATGTTATGGTGTATTTCAATATATTTCGTGCATTATTTTTGATTTTACAATCCAAATACCAAAACAGGTATCTCAAACTTCATCCACAGAATTTATCTAGAATTATTAAAACATTACTATTTGATAAATAAAAATATAATCCAATCATTAATGCTAAAAAGCATCAATTCAAGCTCATCTACTTTCAGTGAAAAAAAAACCTGGAAACAAAAAAACCAAGAGACCACATTTGTTTGATTTGCTAATTCCTTAGTGTAAGCTTACAATTGATAAGGTAAACTTGAAGAACCTGGAAATTCAATCACAGTAATCTAAATGACCAGTTAATAGCCAAAAAAATAATAGATCTAGTGCAGATTTTACTCTGTGGCATAAAGTTGTTGACAATACATTTCTCAATAAAGAAAAATTGAATTATAGCCTTAGGGTGGTTTAATTTGGTACAAATTTTGAATAATGTTATATACATTTCCAAAGCAGATGCTAAGAGACTCTACAAGGACACTCAGCTCAATCAGAAGCCAGATTAAAGTTCCATCTGGAATGAAACAGTTCCACAGCTCTATTACAATTAGCAGAGTCACCAATGTCAGACTCAAAAGTTGGGCAATGTGAAACTCTTTCTCTTCAAAATACAGCCATTAGTCCAGAAAACAAACAAGTGCCTCACACGTCTTTAAAACAGACTTTTAAAGCAGTCATAAACTTGTATTTTTGTAGTCAGGATGAAAACTCTCAATCTTCTTATTATGGTCATATGAATCACACAGACAATCCAGACACAATCATTTTCTATCGCCTCTCCCATTGCATGAATGTGGCATTAGAAGTCACAAGTGTTCAAGTAGCTGCAATACTCAAAGTATCAGCAGGCTGAGAATAGCACAGAGGCTATTTGCACAAAATAAAATTCCAGATTGATTTCAAATTGCCCTGATCTTTTCCTTCCCAGTTCCCAGAGTTCTTGTTATGAAATAAGGCATTTTCCCAACATGGCATGCTGAAGAACTGCAGCCTGAAGTGACCCATCTTTAGACAAAATAATAACAGAATTACCTGTGAGATCTAATGGCTAAAAGCGAAAGCCTAATTCTTCAGCCAAATATTCAGTGTTTTTCTACAGTTAAGCAAAAACTAAATTTCAACCCAATTTTACAAAAGCATCCTTTCAAACCACAATTCAGTAAACGGTAGTGCTGATACACAGACTGTAAGAAACACACTAAAACAGAAAAACAAAACATGCCCCATGCCTTAAATTTACTATTTTACCATTTAAATAAATAATGCACCATGCAAATAAGCAAGAAGTTGGAAATCAAATGCCCACATCTTGCATCTCTTTCCCCCCAAATAAATCCAGAATGGATACAGAGCAATATAGACTCTTAAAAAATTACATCTCATTACACACATTTTCATCAAGAAAAGTCTTGCTTAAAGACCATATTTATATTTTTCCAGTTTCCAGTTACATTTATCAGCCTGATTTCTACTGTCAAATAATAAGCTGCTAAGTCTGAAAATATCTACAATGTCAATATCCAGGTAAGAGCTAAGTTAAGAGATAACTGCAGCTACTGTTCAGTTAGCAGCCTATACTGCTCTGCAGTGAAGTAAATTCCAATTTCCAAAGAGAACAGCAATATTCACAATTTTATATTTAGTACCTTTAATTAGTGTTTAAATACTATCCAATAATGTCCACATCTGAAATTTAATCTTCTAAATCTTTAGAGAGAAAAATTAACAATCTGGAGCAACGATGCAACTTTGTCCTTAGTCTGACTCTGTTGTTATTTCTGCAAACAGTGCACAAGAGAACTATTGCCAAAACCATGCAGCAGGATGGAAGCATTCAGAAGAAACAAACAGGAAAGACTAGTTTATATTTAAATATAGAAGCAAAATATCAAAATGAAGATCAATGCAACCCAATCAGTGTCATTGACAGAACACTGCCTTTTTAAGGCAGTGGTCAACAAGAGTGTCCAAGGCTGCTGGTTACACCAGAAAGGGCCAAGGGCATCCACAAACTTCAGCACTGATGAAACCACTGTATTTCAGTTCCACACATGAACACAGCAGCCCATCACAACAGCCAGCTTCCCTGTTAGTTAACAGGTTTTCTGAAAGAATAAAAAGTAAAATAGCACCCAAAACTTAAAGTGTTAATTGACAGAAAGCAAAGGATTATAACCAAAACATATGTCTCAAGTCCCTGGCTGGGGCCCCACCACATGCCTAGGGATTCTTTCCAACAGCACAGGTCCTGGCCACCAGATAACTGAAGTGATACAGTATGAAGCATAGGTCTCAAAAGGTTTCTCCAAGAATCATCCTTCTCAATGCTGAGCATATAAAAGCCTTATTGAGACCCGCCACATATATAAGGTTTTTGCAACAATAAGGAACTATTTAGCTCATTCCCACAAGTAGTAATCACCCACACTTTCAAACTTCAGCACGTTTTTTTATTAAGGTCTGTCTGTACTGCGATGTAAAGATTTCCAAATATAATTCATCATCTGTGACTCTCATGGCAGAGTCATGAACTTGCACAGCTCTGGACAAAAATAGTGCAGTAACTGAAGAATCCTTCCCTCCTCTTTCAACCACTCAGCAATCTAACAGTGAGCAAACATAACCAGTAGTATACTTCTCAGTATCACACAACCCGTCCCCAAGCAAGTAATGAAATTACTTGACAAAGACCAACTACAAGCATATTTAGTTTCAGATCAAGTAAGGGACTGAAAGCACATAGCAGCATCTCTGAATGATCTCTTTGTAAAAAGAAAAAAAGAAAAAGCATTTATTTTCACTGTTCTGTGTATCTCAACAGCTCTTGACCTATGATGAACTCTCACCTACTTTAAAAACTGTGACACAACTCCTGGTTACTCAAGTAGAGTGATCTGCGTAATTCTGGCAGAAAACTCCGAATTCCCAGTAGTTCCTTGCCTGTGAAATTTCTGAAGTATCATTTCTTTTTCTGCTCCTTCTCAAGAGCTACATGCAGCTGTTCTGAGACTTGCTAAGTGACACAGGCAAAGGATTAGCAGTGTACCAATGCACCATTCTAACTGCCTGTTCATGCCACAACCTTGAAGTAGTTGGAGAAAATAACCTCATGGACAAACATCTGGCTAATGTAATCCAGTGAAAAGAGGGATAAGGGATGGCCAAAAAAACTCAACAACTGAAAACATTATTTAAATAATGTTCACAGTTCACCAATCTACTCTGTAGCTTAGCAACACTCTTACATTCTTCGTTGATGCTAACCTGGTATTTGGCAGCATCTGCAGAAAAAACACTTATCACCACTTCTGTTAGCTGGAAAACTCTACTCCATTCTAGCAATGACTAAAAGTTACTCAATTATTCATATCTTCATCATCACTCAGCTGCAGCTTATTTCAAGATCAAGGCATAAATTCTGGGTTTTGAGCTCTCTCTTCTGTGTACTTGTTTGATTTCAGTTTAAATAACTACCCAAAGTTCCATGGGGAAGAAAATTTGCTGTGATGAGAAAGACAAAACTCTTCCACACAAAGGACAAAACTTTCTTGGAGGTTGGTCCAAGATCACAAAACAAACATTCCTACCAGGCAGCAACCACCATCATCGACTGCAAGTCCGAAGTGCTTTTCTTGCTCTTGCTATCCTACCCATCAAAACATTTTTTAAGCTCTTAGTACAAAACAAGATTCTCTTTTGTTAATACTTATTCCCTTGAAGCAAACTGACAGAACACTACTTACTGCACAGCTGAAGCATCACCAAACACTACAATGGGGAAGAGATCATAGGACCTCAGCAGAAAGGCAAGATCCCACTCAGTCCAACTTGATATTACATTTGTCTGCCAACAGCCACCATGCTCCTACTGCCTTCCCTGCTATTACTAATATTACTAATACTTTTACAACATGCACTTTTCACTGTTGTTCCAGAGGAAGCAAACACTAAAAAGCTGACAATCATCTTCACACATGAATCACTTCTCATCAGCAAATACCTTTACTGTGCTTTCTGGATATCTGCTTTAAATGACAGCAACAATGGATTTGAAAACTGGTCTAATGCAGAAGATAAAGGTTGTATTTTTTTTTTCTCAGTTCTGTTTCCTGTGTTCCATAGCTTGTTAGCCAAAATTGTTCTGAACAGCTGATTGCACTGTATACACTGCAGTCTTACTACCTTTTAAGGCAGAAATATAAGAACTCCAGTAAATTAGGTACGTATGACCTCCCATGCTTGAATCAGGGCTAGCTCTCCTTGGAATTTTTTTCCAGATACACTCCTCTCACAACTCTTAAAATAGTTTCCAATAAATACCCTCTAAAGGATGTCTGGCTTAGTAGCTCCATAGTTTATCACTATTTTCAATAGCAAAGAAAAAAAAAGGATTAAATATTTGGGAATACTTCCTAAATTAATCTTATTGAAGAAGGAAGTGCACTACATAGATATTTACAGAACTACTAAACTGTCATTAAATCAGTATTTTAATCATTGTATGCAGTCTAGGTCAACAAATCAGCGGACACTTTCACCAGCAATTTGGAATTGACACTCTTCTTTTTTTAAGGAAAACGGGGATACTATTCTTTACTTTACACTGCCTTTAGTATGCAGATTACCTTGACGACATTATTCCATTGTGCAGTACACAAAGACAGATTACTAATTATTTGTTGGAGGAAAGCTCTTTTATGTTGTATTTTTTTTTTCTGTACAAGCATGTAAGATGATTAAAGAGCAATCCTAAGGAGACAGAATAATAGAATCATAGAAATGTTTAGGTTGGGAAATACCTTTAAGATCATCAAGGCCATTCCCTCTTGTCCTACTGCTTGTGCCCTGGGAGAAGTGAGAGATCTCCACCTGGATATAACCCTCCTTTCAGGTAGTTGTAGAGAGCAATAAAGTCTCAGAAGCTTCCTTTTCTCAAGGCTAAATAATCCCAGCTCCTTCTGCTGCTTATCAGATTTGTGCCCCAGACCAGCTTCATTGCCCTACTCTGGACATGCTCCAGCACCTCGGTGTCTTTCTTGCACCCATGCAGCCAGAACTGGACAGAGGACTCAAGATGTGCCCTCACCAGTGCCCAGTACAGGGGGACAATCACTGCCCTGGTCCTGCTGGCCACACTATTGCTGATAGAGGCCAGGATGCCATTGGCCTTTTTGGCCACCTGGGCTCACTCCTGGCTCATGTTCAGCTGCTGTCAACCAGCACCCCCAGGTCCTTTTCCTCTGGGCAGCTTTCCAGGCACTCTGCCCCAGCCTGTGGCACTGCCTGGGGCTGATGTGACTGAAGTGCAGGACTCAGACCTTGGCCTTGTTGAACCTCTCACAATGGTTCTTGGCCCATCGATCCAGCCTGTCCAGACTCCCTGCAGAGCCTTCCTACCCTCCAGCAGTTAATTCCTGCTCAACTTGGTGTCATCGGCAAAATGACTGCAGGTTCGCTTGATCATGTCATCCAGATAATTGATTAAGATATTAAACAGGGCTGTGGTCTCAGTACTGAGCCCTGGAGAACACCACTTGGTACTGGCTGCCAGCTGAATGTAGCTCCATTCACCACTGCTCTCTGGGCTCATCCATCCATCCATCCATCCATCCATCCATCCATCCATTTTTTTACCCATCAAACAGTACACTCATCCAAGCTATGAGGAGCCAGTTTCTCCAGGAGAATGCTACGGGAAACAGTGGCAAAGCCATGACTCATGTCCAAGTAGACAACATTCACAGCCTTGTGCTCATCCAGTAAATGGATTGCCATGTCATAGGAGATCAGGTCAGATAAACAGGAACCTGCCTTTCATAAACCCACGCTGGCTGGGCCTGATCATGCAGTTGTCCTGTACATGCCATGTGATGCCACTTGGGATGATCTGCTCCATGAGCTTCCCCAGCACCAAGGCCAAGCTGACAGGCCTTTAGCTCCCCAAATCATCCTTTTGACCCTTCAGAAGAAGCAGGCTTTAAATTTGCTAAGCTGCAGCCAACTGGGACATCCCCGTGAGCCAGAGCTTCTGGTAAAGGCTTGAAAGCACTTTGTGAACATTCCAGCCAGCTCCCTCACTACCCTTGGGTGGATCCCATCCATCCCTATAGACGTGTGTATCTAAGTGGTGTAGCAAGTCACTGAACACTTCCCCTGGGAGTATAGGAACTTCATTTTGGTCCCTGTCTTCCAGCTCAGGGGGCTGGGTATCTGGAGAACAGTGGGTTTTTCTTTTAAAATACTGAAGCAAAGAAGACATTACGTACCTCAGCCTTTTCCTTACTCTTTGTCACTATTTTTCCTCCACATCCAATAAAGGATGGAGATTGTCTTCAACCCTCTTTTTGTTGCTAATATATTTATAGAAACTTTTTTTTCTTTTACAGCAGTAGCCACATTAATTTCTAGTTGGGCTTTGACCCTTCTTGTTTTCTCCCTTCATAATCTCACAACACTCTTGTAGTCTGAGTTGCCTGCCTTTTCTTCCAAAGCTGATACACTCTCTTTTATATAACCTGATTTTTTCAAGGTTTTGAATGGGACACCTCAACAACTTCGAATGTTGTAAAACAACGGGAGAAGCAGAAAGATTTGTTCTATTTTAAAATAGAATAAAAAGATTGTCTGAAGATAAAATTCACTTTTTTTTAAGTAGGCTTAACAGTTCAGTTTATTATAAATGATATCTCATAAAAGAAATCCATTTTCATTTCAAAATGCTTTTTATTGTCCCGCCCATTTTAACATATATGTTGAAAACCCAACATATCACTATTTTTGTGCACTCAACTCAATGTGAACTGAACATGAATTTTAGAAGTCCTAAAAATAAATCAATTGGGTTTTTACTTCCATGCAAAATTTTAAAAATAATAATTCTGTACATGTAAACAATACGTACACATCTTTGTACATGTAACTACTTTAAAAATTCATAAATGTACTTTTTGTGTGTAGCAATAAATAAATACAAAACTACTACAGTAAAAATACTTTTTTTGAAAACCAAATTTACTACAGAAACCACCTTTCCTTGCGAACATTAAGAAAGTAAAAAACCTGATGATTAATGTCCATGTAAGTGTAGATGTTCAAATCATGAATAAATGGCTGATTCAAGTTGCACAAATAATTCCACTCATTTTCTGTTACCATCATATATGCCATGTGTATACCAATGTATACCATTACAGAAATACTCTCTGATAATAATACAACTATATTAATATAAATCCGCTCCTACAGTCTGTACTGTCATCATTGGCTGCAAATTACAGACACTGACACAATAAAGTAAGCTTCCAGGAAACTGATCAAATAATCCTGTCCCCACAGACAACAAGTACCCCTTGACAGAGCTCTGTATGTTTTTCTGGGCACCTAGTTTCTACTTGCTGGAACTTGAACAGATGTATTCATGGAGCTTTCCTAAAGATCACAGATCTAGAGTTGAAATTCTGCAGATCTCTGTATTGAAGTCATCTGGGGAAGCAAGGTGACTGTGCTTGAATTTTTCATCTGATTCCTTCCTGACCTACAGAAGCACAATGAAAAAAACAAGTCTGTCTGAACAAGATTTAAAACAAGAAAACAAAGCCCTTTTAATTTTGATTTTAGTCAGCATGGTCACTTCTCTGATTTTTCTTATACTAACTATCTGAGTAAAAATACTGCCACTTCCTAAAACAAAGATTTCACTTGAAATTCCAAGCTGGGACCCATAAATGGAAATCAATGTTACAAAAACTTGAATTTTTTACCTTCCAAGGATTGGAGCTGTAGGTTGTATTGACCCTGAATATTTAGAATTCAGTGTTATTTGGATGGATGAGGTTAGGAAGATAATTGGGAAGATACTGAAAACTTACTGTATAAATGTTTAAGTTACAGCATTCAACACTTACAAGCAAGTCTTTTGGCACTATATGTAAGATGCATTTGTTCACCAGTAACAGAGACGTGAAAGAGAATCTCAACAGCTTTAAGCTGACTACTTTGCACTCTAGTTTATTTTAATATAAATGGAACTTTAAACCTTTGCAGTTCTTTCCCCAAGACAAACAGAAAGAGTTAAGTACTTGCACAGCCAGGAGCTCCCTCCTCCCCATCCTTTAGACAACACACAATATAACCTTTGAGCTCAACTTTCTGAAACTCCTTTTTCTTTTCTGAGATGACAACATAGAAGCGGGCAAGCAATGCATATAGAATGGCATTATATTTTACCACCATCTCAGTTTGGAAAGACAAATATTTTCAGGGTAGGCCTGGTTCTTCTGTCTCAGAGAAAAGGGTACCCAGACTGCAGCTATGTGAGATGATGACTAACAGTGTTATTCTCAGTGAAGTGGTATAAAGAAACAGCTGCCTTCCACTAACCCATCTCAGTTCTTTATTTCTTCACCTTTCATCTCACTTTCAGTTTTTCTCTACCAACAGCCCTATTCTTTCCAACATTTTCCTTCCTTCCCTTTTTAAAAATCACTCCATTGTTCTTTCTAAATCTTTTGTCCAGTCCTTCAACTACTTTTCTCTGCCTTAATCTATTTATGCAAGTATTGCATGCAGACAGATCATGCATGATCTGTACATGTAATCATGATTTTAAACTAAGACCTTTTGAATAAAAGCAGTAGAAAAGTTTAACAAGTAACAAAGTCAACTGATATTCAAGTCTGTCTCCTCTGTAACTTCAGCACTAGCTGCAACATAATCCTCAAAACCAGAGCACGAATACTAGTTTTCATACGTTAGAAACAACTGCTACTCAGAAAGATGAAAGCAAGCGAGCCTTTCAAAGGTACATTTACACTCACAGACACATCCCCCCTCATCCTGTTCCTCAGTGGTTTCATCAACCATACCTGAATGTACATTATGTCAATAAAATTCTACATATACCATTGATTTTGCCTATTACATGCATGCAATGAAAAAGGAACTTAACAAATGGGGGAAGGGGTGACTGAGGAAAGTAATTCTCTTTCCAACCTGAGGAAACTTTAGACAAATTTGCCTTTGATAATCGACTGAACAAGCTGCACTGCAAGCATCAAGGGATGGTGCAGGGATATCTAGCAGGTGCTGCAGTTTATCACAAAACCGTCTAAAATAATTGGAAGTGACAACCAGCACTACCACAAATGATTTATTAGTCTTTCACTCAGCTTTTCAGCTTCCTCAGGGCCAGAATAAATAATTTACCAACTCTGTATCTTCCAATCATTAATTCTTCCCTGTGCATCCAAACTACATTTAACTCTGCTGGGTTCAGTGGAATTAAAAACACAATATGAAGACTTTTTCCCCCCCAAGTATAGTATTATCTGACTTTATCTAAAAGTAAAATTGTCAATCAAAATTTGTATTGGTGATAGAAGGGATTAGAGCAAGCAACTAAAGTTAAGTTACAAAATATCTGCAGAATAAAATGAAAGCTAAACTGAAGAGATATCAACAATGAAATGCTCCCAGGGGGTCAAGCGTGTTCTCCAGATATAAAGTACTGATAGTGTCTCAAGATATTGATGAGCATTGTTTTTCTGATCCATAAACTAACATTAGTTACAGACAAACGTCTTACATGTCCCACATGGCAAATGCAGGATCAAAACACTGGATAGGAAACATTTAGAAACTAAATGAGAAAGGAGATGTGTGCAAAATGAAAGGATTAAACATGAACAGAATGATTCTGTAAAAAGGTAATATTTTCTGAGGAAATATACTAAAGATACAAGATTTACTGATGCCCTTTTGTTCATATCACAAAAAAGGAATTAAAAAAAAGAGTATTGTACAAGGCAGAATTAGAAAACAGGAGTATAAAATGGCATAAAACCAAAGTACATTTTCAAATTTAAAAGAGAATATATAAGGTACCATATTCCTATTAATTATGGAGAGAAAACATAGAGAAAACAAAATCACACCCTAAATCCATTTTTGATGTAAGATAGTCTTCTCTCATTAAATCAGCATCTATGATTAAAACCAAGATCATTTTTGGTACATAATGTATTGCATTGTTAGAGCAGCATCTGTTTGTTGCACAGCAACACATTTTTCAGCTTTAAGAAACTGCACTGACATAGAAGAAACAGCCTAGACTTTGAAGATATAAAAATATTTTTAATTCCAAACCGATTTTGTATTAAAGGGGTTAATAACATTAATGTGCTAATATTCTGCATTCCAAGAGGAGGCTTCAAGCTGTTGGAAACATACAGAAAAAGAATTTCATGGTACTAACAGCTTTCTTTCTGTCCTATGGGACTTAGACAACTCAAACTTTAAGTGCTTATAAGAAAAACTCTGTAAAGCTATGAAGGCTAATCAATAGGGCTTTCACCAAGTGATAATACAGTCTGAAATAAAATAAATTGGCCATAACAAAAATGCCTTACCCTTTTTCTCAACATTAATCTCAATACAGAGAGAAGTACAGTAAGAACTACAAGTCCAAAATAGCTGACATAAAAATATGTTTTCACACTGCTTTTAACAACAGAAAAAATTTTCACAAACACAGGAAATTTAAGACAATTTATTTGAAAGCAATTATCCTACGTATTTCTCAAATGTCAATTATTCTTTTTAGTAAGACTGTAAAATCTGTGCTCCAATTTTACTCCGTAGTAGGGTATTTCCTTTCTTCATTTAAAATGCAAAATCTTCTGCAACCAACCGTGCACAAGATGAACTCAACCTCCCAAAATTTTCAAGAGAATGACACTGTTATAAGGGCTGAGTAATTTCGTCACTATGACAGAGGATGTTCTAAAACAAGCCAAAATATTTTTAAAAATGCAATACTGTAAATAAAGCAAAAGTTGGAGAAGCTAAATCACAGGCAAGGTATTGATATCTATGCTTTCCTCGGAAGCTGGGCCAAAAACACCTTCAAAAACCTTAGATTTTGGTAGACAGAAGAGAAGTACTCTGGGAAGCCTACCAAAGACAAAAATACACTTGATCACAGTATCAGATCATTGAGCCAAAAGTCATTTGCCATTGGAGTCAGTTACCTAGATTCATAAGAAAACACTTACTGTTGTCAAATTAAAAAAGAAAAAAATTACAAAGTAAGCTACCTGTTACTCATGGAGTACAAACATGGATCCTATAAATTAACAGATCCAGGAAGCTGTTTAGTCATCTAACTTTTGATGCCAACTAGTTATAGCATCTTTCTTGAACAAGTTGAAGGACTTTTTGACCTGGAGAAAAATGGATTTAGACATCAATTCCCTTAATAAGAGTCCTGAATGCAAGTACACGATGAAGTGTTATTTCTATACAGGTCTATTTACAGAGTCATAAAAAACCAAACAAATCTAAACCAAAAAAACCCCACCACAAAAATTTGTGGCAAGTCTTCACTTTCTGAGTCTGTTCATACAGTCAGGCAAAAGTACTCAGAAGTGACAGCTGGTCACAGAAAATAATAGGCTAATCAGAGGCTGAAGTAATTCTGGCAAGAAACAGGATTCAATATTTGATCTTTTTCTGATTAAAATGCAATTATAGCTATTGATATGATCGTACACTCTCCAAATGACCTCTCTCACACAAAAATGATTTAGTAATATTTTAAGTAGACTTTCTTCAAAGGTTAAATAAAAAATTGTCTAACATTAAAAAATGGGGGTGAGAAGGATCAAGTCCAAGGAGGAGAATAAATCAGCCTTAATATATGCAATTAGAAAGTTCCACTGAAATCTTTACTGCTTCTAGAAGAATACAAAGGAAATGTACAAGAAATTATCACACACAGTTCTCAGCATATAAGAAACTAACTGCATTTCTTCATGCTCCTATCAGTTCTGGGTCTATCTATAGTCAATAATGTCTGCTTTTAAGAAATGTCCCTAAGGGAGTACTGGGTAAATTTATATTTGTATTTATCCTGAAAGAAGTATCATGTTGGCAAATGTCAGTTTTGACAAAACATCCTCACCTAAGGCACAGGTTCACAGATTTTCTCAGTCACTCTTGGTGCGATTTTTCACCTCCATCAATCTAGTTTCCTTTCCTCACTTTTTTTCATCACAGCTATTTGTACATTCTGACAAAACCTTGAGGAAGAAGAAAGAAACGCTCAGTTTTATCTGTATTTACCATTCAGTAAATCTGTCATTTCCACTTTATCAAAAGGAAGTGAGGCAGAGAAGGGCCAGAGAGCGTATGTGGTGGTGAGTTAAGGATTGAACTTGTCATCTCCTGATTCCCACAGCAACACTTCCTGAGGTATACAGATCAACAGTGCATCCATCATTACCATTTTGGCAGAAAGCATAGGTTCAACCTCCAAGATTCTCCAGAGCTGCATTTCAGCCTGAGCTATCATAAACCTTTTTCTGTCCACTGCCACAAAAACACCAGCAACCTACAAGGTATGAAAGGTAAGCCAAAGTTATGAAACCTGTTGAGTATATTCCTGAATAGGGACCTTAAACAACACATTTCCAAGACTGAAACAAATGAGAGAGAATTTTATTTAGGAAAATGCTAAGGAGAGCTCTATGATGCCTGTAAAAACCCATGCAAGCTATAACGTATCTGGTAACTTCTTGACCTAAGTCTGTGTCTGGACTATCCTTAGATGTTGAACTGATGCCTGAGACATCTAATTAATTGTCATAAATGTTTTAAATCCCCAGAAGACTCTGGGGAAAAGAAAACAACCACACAACCCAAACCCAGAAAGTTCACTCCCAGGTGGTGTTTCATCAGTGAAAGTCAACTACATCAACTTAGAAATATTTGACAAAAAATTGTAAACATGGCCCATTTTCCCCCTTCTTCTGAAGGAAGCTACTTCTGTTTTAGTTTTAGTTTGAATATTCAAGTCACTCAGCTGGTCAGCCCAATGTGTAAAATGTGTACCACCAGTGTGTAAAAGTCTGATTTTCAAGCCAAAAAATTCATTATCACAGCCCAGACATTCGGGTCTATTCTCCTGTAAAGTCTGTTCTTCTTTCCACACATAGTGATCATCCTCAACGACTGAAATGGACGAAAGAAATTGAGATAAGATAGGAAGTGACATTACATAGGGGAGTATGACATTAGCTCAGACTTTAGCTCAGGAGTCAGCGGGGTTTGCTGAAAAAGCTTTAAACTAGATTTGAAGAGGGACATAGCCAGACTTGAGAGACATGAGGTGTGAGAAGGAAAACCTACAGCAACCACTGAAGTAGCAAAAGGAGGCTTAAGAGAGGATACCATCAGTGAGTACAAGAATCCAAAGCCACAAACACAACACAGGACTATGGGGTGTCCATTTTCACCCCCACTAGGGTATTGACACGACCAAATACTCTCTATAAAGTGCTGTACAGCAATGCAAGCAGTATGGGAAACAAACCATAAGAATTAGAGACCTATGTGTAATCAGGGCTTTGGTCTCAATGGGATTACAGCCATGTGGTAGGAGAGCTCCTGACTACAATGTTGTCATGATGGACTACACGTTGTTTAGGAGACACAGACCAGGGAGCCACTGTGCTGAAGTTGTCCTTTATGTTAGACAACACTTGAAATGCATTCAGATCTGTCTTGGGATGGATCATGAGTGCATTGACAGCTTATGGGTTAAGGTAAAAGGGCAGACTAGCACAGGTGACACTGTTGTGGATGTTTGCTACAAGACACCTGATCAGGACAAGTAAGTGGATGAAGCCTTCTAGAAGCAGCCTCAAAGCTACAGGCCCTGGTTATTTTGGGGGTCTTAACCTACCCTGAAATGTGCCGGAGAGGCAACACAGTAAAGCACTAACAGTCCAGGAGGTTCCTGGAAAAGCACAGTCAGCCTAACGTCAATTCCAGGAAAGGTGATGGAGCGCCTCATTCTGGAGGCCATCTCTATCCACATGGATGACAGAAGCTGATGAGGACCTGTCAGCATGGATTCACTGAAGGTAAATCATGCTTAACCAACCTGACTGCCTTCTATAGTGAAACAACTACCTGGGTGGATGAGGGAGAGCAGTGGGGTATTGTTCACCTTGACCTCAGACTTTTGACACTTCTCTCACAACATCCTCATAGGCAAACTCAGGAAGTGTGGACTGGAGGAGTCAGCAGTGGGGTGGGTTGAGAACTGGCTGAACCAAAGGGTTGTCATCAGTGACACAGAGTCCAGGTAGAGGCCTGTCACTACTGGTGTTCCCCAAGGTTCAATACTGGGCCCAGTATTCTTTAACTTGTTCATCAATGACTTGGATGAAGGGGCAGATGCCTCCCCAGAAGGCTCACTGATAACACAAAGGTGGGAGAAGTGGCTGATACACCAGAGGGCTGTGCAGCCCTTCAGAAGGACCTCAATGGGCTGGAGAGATGGGCAGAGAACTTTCTCGAATTCAATACAAGTAAATGCAGGTTCCTGCACCTGGGGAGGAATAACCCCATGCAATAGCATTGGCTGGGTCTCAATCTGCTGGAAAGCAGCTCTGCAGAGGAGGACCTGGGGGTCCTGGTGGACAGCAAGCTGTCCATGAGTCAGCAGTTTGCCCAAGAAGGCCAAGGAGGTGATCCTGCCCCTCTACTCAGCCCTGGTGAGGACATATCTGGAGGGCTGTGTCCAATTCTGGGCTCCTCTAAGTAAAAAAACACTTGCAGCTCCTGGGGCACATCCAGCAGAAGGCAGTAAAGATGATTAAGGGACTGGAGCATTTCTCTAACAAGGAAAGGACGAGAGAGTTGGGCCTGTTCAGCCTCAAGAAAAGGTGACTGAGAGCAGACCTCATCAATATACATAAGTATCTGAAGAGAGGGTGTCAAGAGGATGGAGCCAGGCTCTGCTCAGTGGTGCCGAGCAATAGGACAAGAGGCAATGGGCAGAAACCGATGTACAGGAAGTTCCACCTGAACATGAGGAAGAACTTCTTTACTGTGCGAGTGACCAGGCACTGGAACAGAGAGGTTGCGGAGTCTCTGTCACCTGAGATATTCAAGAACCATCTGGATGCAATCCTGTGCCATGTGCCCTGGGATGATTCTGCCTGAGCAGGGAGGCTGGACCAGATGACCCACTGTGATCTCTTCCAACCTGGCTCATTCTGTGATATGACCAAAGGAGGTTTATTATTTAGTAGTAGAAGCAGCCCTCATTCACGTTGTCCTTATATTGTCCAGCCCACCCATAAGACAGCCATAAGTATATACCAAAACCAGCATATGCTATGAGCTTTTCTGCATTCTGCACCAACAAGCATCACGCAAACCACTTCATTTTGCTATTTCATACAACAAATAAAAGGCACGGTAATTTTGCAGTGAAAAATCACCCTTTATGTAAAGAAATGCCCAGACTTAGGGAGCAACATACTCTCATAATCAGCATAACAAAGGCAGCACGAGAGAAAGCAACTCAACTTCTAATCACGTTTTAGCTAACAGGTTGGTAGACACAACCATATGGAACAAGTAACGCCTCTTATCTCAATGAATGGAATACACTTCAGCTGTGTGTTTGCTATTCTTAAATTATTAAGATTATGGGCACACAATCTACTTGAGAACAATGTAAGAAAACTAGAACATTGCAACATCCAAAGCTCAAATATGTTCAAACACGAGGTCTCTAACATGCTTTCTATGTCCTATTCTAAAAACTTTCCAAAGAAAATAGATAAATCATTAAAATTCAGTTGTAGTTCTAACAACAATATTTTTTAAAAATATAACCAAAGGTAAAAGACTAAAAAAGACTGAATATCAGAAAATAATCAGTGACAAAAATGAAATCTTGCATCACAGGGCTTATGACAATTCTACTATGTGACCTCTTCCTCCTCCAGTCTTCCTTCCATGTATTTAATCATCTGTTAGGAGAAATTTTTGTGGAATTGGCTGTCAAAAAGAAATAGTGAGGATGATCATGTTTTCACAGAAGCAATGTTAATAATGCATGAGGAAATGCAAAATATTTAGTTGCAATTTTCTGAGCTATTTAGCAAAATATTCACTAATCTTTTGCTTCATATACAGTATTTGGGTAAAAATAAAATCTCTCTTCCAAATCCCTTCTACCTAATCAGATAAATTCCTAATATGAATTAAGCAAGTAATTATTCTTTAAACTTACTACATATATTCTCCCTTTTGAAAAGGCACAATTTTTTCTTTCCTTTACCACCCAAATCTCTGAGTGTAATCTCTGAGTCCTTGGGTAACACTCCCTACAACTCCCATCACATTTGCAGGACTCAGTCCTCCTTATGCAGTTTAACCTTGCCACTATCAATTAGAGGAACAACATAGCATGGATCAAGCAATGCAGAGGTTTCCTGAAGTGTGTGGACCACAAGTTCATGACACAAATTATTAAGGAGCTGTTGAGGAGAAGACTTCCTGTTGGATCCCGTACTTAGCACAAGGAAGAACAGATCAGGGATATAAAAGCTGGAGACAACCTTAGCTGCAGTTACCACAAGATGGTGGAATTCTGTATGCTGAGAGGAGGTAAAAAGAGCAAAAAGTGGGATCATAAGCCCAGACTTCAGTAGAGGAGACTGTGACCTGTTCAGGGATCTGCTTGGAAGAATCACATCGCAGATGGTTGTAGAGAGAAGGGTCCAGGAAAACTTAATTGTCAGGGATGTCCTTCTTCAACCTTAAGAACAGTACATGCCAAACACCATGAAAATGAGCAAACATGGTAGAAGACCTAAACGGCTGAATAAGCAGCAGCTGGCAGAACTCAAACAAAAAGACAAAGCATACAGGAGATGGAAGCAGGGACACACAAACTGGGATGAATATTAAGACATTTTCCAAATATGCAGCACCAGGCTTAGGGAAGCCAAAACCCAGCTGAACTTCAACACAGCAAGTGATCTGAAGGGCATCAGGTACATCAGCAGCAAAGGGAAGATCAGGGAATGTATGAGCCTAGTGCTTAAAGGGAACTTCATCACACAAGACATGTAAAGGACAAGATCCTCTTTGCCTCAGTCTTTACTGGCAAGACAAACCTTCAGCAATCCCACATCCATAAAACCAGTGTGAGGCAGAGCAGGATGAAGTTTGGAATATTGAAACAAACTGTACATAATATTTGTACAAAATGTACATAAGATGTACATAAGACTATTGGCCCTGAAGGGATGGACTCATTGGTGCTAAGGGAGCTGCTTAATCTCACAGCAAGGCCACTCACAGTAATATGTGAAGGGGAGTAGAGATCACAGCAGGGTCTCAAGGACCTAAACAAACCAAATGCCACCACTCTCTTGAAGAATAGCACAAACAAGGATCCATGGAATTACAAGGTGGTCAGCCCCACATCAATCAGCAAAAAGAATTACACCATGTGCCACACTACAGGCTGATGGCCAAAGATCTGCAGAGCTTTGCAGAAAAGAACCCAGGCATAGTAGTGGACACCAGGCTGAACATGAGCCAACAGTGAGTATTCACAGCAAAAGAGGTCAAAACCATTAGGAAGCGTTTTATTAGAAAGTCAAAGGAGGTGATTCTTCCTCTTTAGGCAGCACTGGTGATATCCTTTCTGGAGTACTCATTACAGTTTTGGGCTCCCCAGTGTAAGAAAGACACGGACTAACTGCAGTGCGCCCAGCAGAGAGTCCGAAAGGTGATTAAGGGTTTGAAGCATTTGAAATATGAGCAGATACTGAGAGAGCTGGAACTGTTCAGCCCATAGAGGAGAATGCTCAGGGGGCTTTTATCTATTTCTAGACATTTCTGATGGGAAGGAGTGCAGAAAATTGAGCCTAATTCAGTTAAGTGGCAAACAGTCAACAGACAAAAGTTAATGGATACAAATACAAGGAAACTTGTAGAAGTAGGATAGTCAAAGACTGGAACAGGGTGTCCAGAGCAGTTGTGGAGTCTCTACCTCCATCTTTGTAAATATTCAAAACCCAACCAGACAATCTCCTGAAGAATCTGCTCCAGGTGACCCTGCACTGAGATGAGAGGTTGCTCTAGATGACCTCTAATGGAGTCTTCTGACCTTAAATATTATGTAAATCTGTAATCTGGTTGATGGAAAAGCATAAATGGTTTTGCTCGATTTATTTGTATTCAACAGATATTTATACATCACTAGTGTTAAAAATATATATACACATTTTTAAATATTGTCATGCACATTATTTTTCTGTTGTTTTTTGAGACTCTGAAAGCATCATGTGAACAAAACACTGTACTTGATATGATGATCTTAATGAAATAATTGCACAAAAATATTTCTTTGACAACAATATATATATATTCACAAGCATTGGGACATATATTGAATTTAACCAGAGCATGAGTTTTGAATATAGAGGGTTTGCACATCCATTCATGTTTGTACCAGAACAGCAGAAGAACTGAAAAGAAATCTTTTGTAGGGAAAAATTTAGGTAAATGTTGAAAACCAAATGCTTGTGAGATGGAATGAAAGTGTATATGAGAAAAATTGCAAGACAAAATTTGAATTCCTGTACTCAGGATGTCAGCTAAGCCTTATAAATTACGCATATGTTTTTACCTTAAGACAACTTTGGAACACTGAAGAAGCAATGCATCACAGGGAACTTACTTAAGAGAAGCCCTATCATATTGAGCCAAACAGCTCATTTTTTTCCAACAATATAGCTTCTTTTTCTGCATTAGTTTTTCTGGGGTCTGAGAGTCTTTAAAACGTTTTATTTTCTGAAGAAGATAAACAACAGTAGAAATGAGAAAATTAGTTAAAAGTAGCCAAACACATTATAATTTGCACTCCTGCTGTTGTAAAATACAGAGAGAGAAACTCGAGAGACAGTAAGCTATTACTACCAGTGCATTTCATGTACCTGGCAGCAGTATTGTTCTCACCATTCCTAAGGACTGGATCTGAGTACTGCTTCATGACTGCTTCCTACCTCCTTCAGCTGTCTTTTTTTCACTCCTTCCTTGAATTAGTACTAATGTAGTCAGATCAGAAAGCTAATAAAGATTAACATAGCAAAAGAATGCCTGGATGCACGAGCAGCAGACTGCAAAGAAGTGGTAAAAACACACGGCTAGGGAAAGGGGCTTAGCAAGGCTACCTTCTTCAGTACCTGAAGTGGTTGTCCCAAAGAGTCATCATTATTATAATTCAGTTTATACTGCAGAGTAGTATTTATTCAAACAATAACTAACATAGCTGTTCCAGAACAAAGGTAGCTGAAAAAGCATTTCACATTGATCTAGAAAGGATAAGATGCTCATGTTATTCATATCATTTGCATTTTCAGTGAAAGCAATATTTAGTCACTCAGTAGTAGCCAGACTATTTTTTTTAAATTCATTTGCCCACGTAAACTGAAGTTGCCAACAGGAGTTTTAATACTGCAAACTGAAAGTAAGGTGCACAATCTCTCCTAAAAGATAAATGTGCAAAGAACCAAGAACCTCTGGCTTATCTTAAGATTTGAGTGTTTTACAGGGAAAAACAAAAAAGAAACAAGAAAACTTCTAATCTTTTGGGTTCTTTTACTTTTTAAAAAAATTAGCCTTTCTAAAAGGTTTTCCATAATTTCCATTAGCAAAAAGTGTGAAAGCTGAGCTGCATCTCCTCCAAAATCACAAACTTACACTTTATTGGTTTGCATTTAGCTATTTAGCAATATTGCCTTCCTGAGCTTAATCCCATAATTACCAGTTTTATATCATTAATAGCCCTTTCTTCTGATTTAGAGCATTTTGCCACACAATCTTTTCATACTGTCGGTTCACAGAGCAAAATATCTACCTTCTTCCTTCTCAATTTTTCTGAGTTCTGCTCTGTCCCAAGCCACCACCAATAGATTCACCTTGATTCTCTCAAGTTCAATGACTGTAATGAACTTAGTTAAAGATCAGGATTCTTTGTCCATAAAAACTATTGGTCAGACTGAGCTTTCCTTTGTAAAGCAAATCTAATTTACCCTTTTTCTACAGTGTTGACATATACCTTAAAGCAAGACAACCAGAACAGTCCTATGGTAAAGATTATCCAGAAATTTTAAAAAATCACTGCTTTAAATTTACAGAAAGAAGTCAGAAAAGAAAAAGGGAAAAGATCTTTCAAAACCAGCTGTAGCATGTAAAAGAAATTAGCATGAATGACTGTAGGGAAAATATCAGCAATAGGCTTTGAAGAAATCTGGCTTGGGTCACTGAAAAGAAAACAGAGGCAGATGCTAGGCTGCCTAGCCCAGGTCACTGCAGGGAGAACAACAGCTGGTTATGTGAGTCTTGCCCGGGACCCAGAGTTGGTGCTTGATTCTGCTGTGCAATTATTCAATACTTCCTTGATGATTTTAGTATAGAAGAAAAACTGAAAACAAGATGGATTGAATTTTTTTTTTTTTGTGGTGGAGCTATGACAAATTGAACCATTTATTGAGTAACAATACTTCTCTTCTGGTTACGTCAAACAAGAGTTCAAATGTGGACTGGCTACACAGATCTACCTCTGAAATATAAGTAAGAGGTTTCTGAAGTGCTCTACCAAGTTATCAATATTTTAACAGCTCACTTTAAAGCTTTTTCATAATAGTGCAGATACTTTCAAGACGGTCTATATTCATTCCATATTAACTGTAGTATATTTTAAGACATTTTCTTTTCATATTCAAACAGGGGTCAGAAGAGAGAGTGTCCTCTGATCATTGTATCCATAATCTCTTTTAGCTGAGAGTTAAAAAATTCCTTTTATAACCCACCAACCAATATTCAATTCAACTTAAGGGAGTTGTTGTTCATCCACCCAAGGCTTTTATTAAAACCTCGACCATTGTAATTTCTGGATTATGTTACAGAAAACTGAACTCACATTACACATCCTGGTAAGCAGAAGAGTTTCTAAAGTGAATTTTTCCATGATTGCCCAGCTCCCCATTTCATGACTCATGCATTCCTTCCAATCATATTATTCATCACTCCTTTTCATGAAGACAAGAAATTATAAATGATTACCATCTTGATTTGTCTGAGCACAGAAAAAAGTATCTTTAGAATCAATGGACAACTCTACTCAATAGCTCAGCTAGTTATTCAAAGTATGTTTCACTAAAAATGCAGAATATGCCTTCAGATGTGCCCATAGTTTTACTAATTGTTCCAAGAATGTATAGCATGAACACGCATACAATAAAGACTCTCTCTAAGAAAGGGTCTTAAGAATAGTACTTTTTTAAGGTGATTAAAGAGAAACAAAAGCTTTTGAGGTTGTTACCAAAATAAACTTCTCAATTCCAAGTTATTTTGACATTCACTCCCAGGTAGTACAGGTATTTATTAAGAACAAGTAGGCATAGTAAGGCAAATAAAACTCTTCAGAAATTGTAAAAAAAAAAGGTTAAGAAAACTTTCTTTTGAATCAATGAAAAAAAAAGATAGCTTAGACAGACCAGGGCAAGAAGTTTCCTAGCAGAGAAACAAAAACAAACTGTATAGAAAATGAACTGTATAGAAACAGAGAAAAGTGAAAGAAGTAAATGGAAAAGTTTAAATCATATGAATTTCATGCTCAAGCTTACTGTACAAAAGTTAAGTTTTGTAGTACTAATCTAAACCCTTTTGTATGAAATGTTGGAAGTGAGATAAATATGTTAAAACGGGACTGTTCCAGATGCCTTGGATGTTTTAAAACTCTGGTCAACTGAAATATGGCACTAACTACACACATAGCCTGATATATAGAAACATGAGAATTAATATAAACAACAATCAAAAAAGGGAGAATAACAAAGCTCTTCACGCTTAATATTTTTTCTGAATTTGTAACTGCTACACGGGATATTTTTAATGTTTGCTTATCCTCACAACAGAGTAAGGAACATTAAATCCATCAATAACCATATGTCAAATGCAAGAGCCTAGGATAAAGAAATAGCCTAAAATTAATGTTTACTAAATATAATGCTGAAGGGAATATACTCATCATCTTCAGTGCTACTATCAGCTTGTCGTAAGTTACACTTGAATGTTTACAAGATCAGAATTTCAGCTGAGAGGAAAAACCTATTTGAGTAAAGTCACCACACTAGGCACAGCCTTCTTCACTGAACTTCTTGACTCTTCACTGCACTGCTAGTAAGATGTTAGAGGCTCTTTCTGGTGGGCATCTTAATGTATATGGTAAGATATTACACCTAGACATGGCAGGATAAGGTATGCAAATAAGGGGAAGTTACACTAGAAAAACTGATTTTTAGCTTCTCTTAGCACTGGAGACAGAATGAACAAGACTAAGATATTCTAACTACCACTACACTGCTAGTAAGTTGCATCCAAGGTAGATGTGTCTTGTCAGTACAGGCAAACTCGTGAACTGCTCCTTACCCAGATGTGACCAAATTCATTAAAACATATTTCAATAAGAAACAGAATCAGCAAAAACATTCTGGATTTGAGGCTGATAAACTCAACAAGCTAAGTTTCTCAAGCTGCTAGTCATCTTTCAGGTGCTAATCATTCCCCACAGTTAACATAAATAAAAAAAAACCCCACCAAATAGTTCCTAAAGTTTATGTAATATTCACTACCATTACTGAAATATAACTAGTTACTGTAGTTCTCAGGAGGATTTATTTCACTGCCTGCAAAATAGGAGGCATTTCCTCTCCAGGAAAGCTCACCATAATATGTGGACAGTTTATGTCAGGTGACTTTATGAATATCATACAGAAGAAGTGAGAAGGGGAGCTATTGTAAAACCAAAAAATTAGATTGCAGTTTACATGATGAACATCTGAGAAGCCATGTTTTGCACAAAAATATGAAACAATGATAACAGTGCAAACAGAACAATTCACAATGTGAATGTTTAATCATGCAGACATACCTCTTAAAGTTCTTTCAGATAAAAAGGTAACATCTTTCATACAGTTAAAAGGATGTAAATAAATGCACAAATATTGTTGTAAGGAAGTAGATATTTTGATCAATAATAGAATGATTCAACTCTGTCATTGCTTTCAGATGTCTAACACCATAGACTCTGTGCTCTTAACAATCTATGTTGCTACCAACATTAAGCCTGGAAATTCCTATCATCACAATATTGCTTACTGCGGTTACACCATTCCTCTCTAATTCCCATCTTCCTACAGCTGCAGTCTCCCCATGGGATCCTTAGTTCAAGTCAGGAACAACTGCTTATTCCTTCTGGACCATGCTGTGGAGTGAAATCATGGACCGGGCCTGGTAATGTCTTGCTGGTTGTACCTGTTTCCTCTTGCAGACATTCTCTTTCTAGGCAGTGCTGCAAAGATTTTTCTCTGAAACACACAGAATTTCTACTAGCTTAAGGCTTCTTGTTTTCTTAGGTTTTTTTAGCCAAGGTCTTACTAAGATCCATATCTCATGTGAACTTGTATTTTAAATAATGTTTGCAACAGATCTTTTTAAAATATCAGACTTTCATCAATGTCAGCTCTGATCAATCCTACATTCCTTAACACAGACTTCTAAAATGCATTGCAAAGCAGCTACCCTATAAAATGAAACAGAACTTGAATATTCATTTTACAAAGCCAATGCATGTGTTTGGTCACAAATACTGGATTATTTCTCTAGTATTTCCTTCTTTTTAAACTTGTAAAGTTTGATTTGAGAGAGTGCTGATCCCTATTCTGTGAAGCAAGCTAGCGTCATTAGGATGACAAAATCAAGTCTTATTGTGGCAAGAAGAAACATCATTTAGTGTCAACAACACACTGCTATTGATTTGAACTCCTCCTTGCCTCACGGGTGAAATAACAAGCTCCTACACACAGACTCTCTAAGCATACCAATAGAGGAAAGAGGCAAGAAAAATACTAAAAATGGCTGTATTAAAGATACAACAGGAAATATGTGACTCATGAGATGCAAATTCTTTTATCTGTATGAAACAAATTGAAGAAGAGCTTAATATGGCTTCTGCAATTTCTATGGAGTTAGATTAGAACAGAAATATACCTACCAATAATATACCAGATTTAGGCTTCCCAACCAATATCTCCTAACTGTTCAATACTCTCTGTGAAACAAGTCAGCTTCATTTTCATTATCTAATACTTACTAATCATTTTTCTAAAATGTCACCTTATTTTAGCATCTTGGTTCACCATTTCAGCAGAAATGATCCTTTTACAATACTGGTAGGATCTCATTAAAGCAGAGCTAAGAAACTTTCAACACAGCCAGGTTGACTCTTTTCCTATTTCTGAACAGACTCTAATTCAGAAAAAAAAAGGTTCTTTCTTTTTAAAAGATACAAAAAAAATAAACCCATGGTCATGCAACATCAATATAAATACCACTTTGCACAGTGCCCTGGTTTTGGCTGCTATACAGTTAATTTTCTTCCTTAGTAGCTGGTACAGAGCTGTGTTTTGGGTTTAGGATAGGATGAGAATATTGTTGGTAACACACTGATGGTTTTGTTGTTGTTCAGTAGGGCTTAGTCTAAGTCAAAGGACTTTCCAGGGTCTCATGCTGTGCCAGTGTGGAGGTGCACAAGAAGCTGGGAGGGAGCACAGCCAGAACAGCTGATCCAAACTGGCCAAAGGGATATTCCATACCATAGAACATCATGCCCAGTATATAAACTGGGGGGAGTTGACCAGAAGGGGCCAATCACTGCTCAAGGACAGGGACAAGCTGGGTGTCAGTCAGCAGGCAGTGAGCAATTTAATTTTCTTTTAAATTTTCTTGGGGTTTATTCCTCCTCTCCTTTTGTTTTCTCTCTTCTCATGACTATTATTGTTATATTTCACTCTATTTCCACTTTTATTTCAAAATCTCATGGGTTTTACCTTTTTCCAATTCTCCTCCCCATCCTATCATGGCAGAGAGGGGCGTGAGTGAGTGGGGCTACAAAGTACTTGGTTGCCAACTGGGCAACAAACCACAACACACATCAATAGTTCCTTTTCTAGAACTTAAAGCTATGTACTTAAGCAAATCTGCAAACTGAAGAATGTAGTGAGATGAAACACTACTTGTGTTGTCTAACTGCACCCAAAATTTAAGCTAATTTCAAACACTTTTGTAGCATCAATTTAGCATGCTAGAATTCCATAGTCTATCTCTTAAAACATGAACAAAGTAATATACAAGGCATAAAAAATTATTTCAAGATAACTTCCTTTTTAAAAATACTGAAGTATAGGGAACAAAGCTATTTTCATACCACATCCAGAAAATGGATGAGGTGTGAAAGAAATCTCTTGTTTAATGTGACCTTTGGCTGTACTTTCACTTGTCATCATTATGAAGTAGCTACTCGCAGTGCCAACACATACGCTGCGTTATATTATCCCATAACTGTAGTAGCACGTCTTTCAGGGAGTGTTTCATACTTCAAGAAACTGGTGGCAGAATGCACTGACAGCACTTACCTTTGTAGCTGCTTATAATAGGTCTTATTCAACAATAAGACCTCATTTACAAAAGGAAATAAGAGTGTACTAAATTTCAGAGAGCATATCGCATAAACTAGGATGTGTTGAGGAACTCCCTTGGAGTTCTCAGCTTCAGTGAAAACATTCAAATAAGAAGAAATGTAAATTTCAGATTGGAACTCTGCCCCAAATAATAATATTCAGAGCTTTGTTACTGTGCACAGACCAAAAATACTGCATCATTAAGATCTGCAACATACTTGACTTTTCTTAACGCATGTAATTAAGAAAATATTTCTGGAAAGCAAATGAATTTGAAATTCAAGTAAGATTAATAGAACAAATACGACAAATTTACGTTTTATACAATGGTAGCAAGCTGCAGAATAAAAATCAGTAGCTATCATTATCTAAAGCTGTTCATCTAACACCACAGAGAGAAAAACTATTGATACATACTGTACACACATTTTTATCCATGTATATAAATCAAAGGAAACAGCTTCCTTTAAGGCAAGCATATGAAGATACTAAAGCAAGATACAAATTAAATATTCATACATTCAATATTTCAAAATAAGGAATTTGGATATACACATGCATAATTTAAGTTCTATAGTGAAACCTGTCTACAGAGGCCATTTCTACTGTATTTCAACAGCATTGAAACTTGAAATGTACAATGCAGCCTTTCCATGCTGTGTTAAAACTTTAAAGTATATAGTAATTCATTTCAAGCACTAAACATAGAATAAAGGCCACATTATGCACACGGCACTTCTGCAGAGGAGCTGCTGCTTTGCCCTATTCATTACAGCTCTGAAACAGGGCTGCCAGTCCTGGCAAGGTGTTTTCGGTCTGCCCGAGGTGTTCAGTGGCAACTGAGGCCAGACAGGCAACTTCAGGAACAAGGTGGCTCACTGGCCCTGAAGAGCCCATCAGTCACAATTGACTCCAAGTCAAATTCTGATCCCAGGCACCAATTTTAAACTCTGTTTTGAGATGGTGCTCACACATAAAGCCTGAAATTGGTCCCTTACACTACTCTTATACATTGACTCAAGCCTCTATGGAGTAAAGATGGTATTTCAGACCTTTATGATTGGCAGAGGAAAGGAACACAAAACCAGGTTTCACACTATGTTGTGCACTAGAAATGATTCTTTGTGATCACAGAACCTGAAAGTAGTTTATATACAGTAACACAGACATGTTAAATTTGAAGAGCTTATAAATTCCTATGCATGCAAAAAACTCTGTGTGGGGAAGAAATCCCTACTATCCACCTTCCTCCCCGCAACACCTATCTTCTTCTGCATGTGTCTAAAGACACCACCATTCCTCCCCATCTATTTAAAACCTTGCCACTAAAAAAGAACTCTCTATATGGGTTATTAATGTGAATATTTTATTTTCTTATTAAAAGTTAAATATATTAGTTCAAATATCAAAAGTCTCATTTTAAAAACATTCATTTTACGGGGACACAAATATCTCATGTTAACTTGAAGAATAATTAAAGAGTACTTATTAAGAGGAAATAAAACTACTCTATTTCTACACAGTTTAAAGTAAACATTTATCTTTGCCCCTTAAAGGTCACTCATTTGATCTTGACACACCTATGGAATCATAGAAGCAAAAGCTAAATAAGTAGAAAAGTGGTATTAAGCAATATAAAACTAAACAAAATTAGTATCTACATGGTAAATTACTTCATTGAAAACCATCTATGGATTCTGCAAAGAATCTACTTTTGCCTTAGAGCTAGTACTTTAATTTTCAAGAACCAAGAAAAAAAAATCAAAACTAGTCAGTAACAATGCAGCGTCGAAAAGCAATAAACTCAAAATTAAGTTATAAATAATTTAAAGCATGTCATGAAGATGTATTAATAATTTATCAGATAAATAATTTACTAAATAATCAAATAAATAAATAATGAAATACATAAATAAATCAGCAAATAAATAATTCTGCAAAATAACCTAAACAATAAGTCACTAAAACAAATGACAAACCTACAAAACTACAATGATTTTCTAAATTCTGATAGTTTTAAATAAACAAATGTATATAAACTAGATCAATCTTTGGTGGATAGAGAAATATTTTTCACTGCTATTGGTGAATTCCTGATTACACTGCACAAGGATACAATTTTAGATTTTACAAGAGTGCAGTTTTTCCCTTGTAAATTATTAACACAATTGCTACAATACATCCTGCTCTGTATTTTACATGTAATCCCTTCATGTAGCTCATTTTTCCCCCAAAAAATGAAAATCTCTTTACAACATTCTTAATTCACATATGTCGTTTTTTTTCCTGGGTGCAGTACTTACAACACTGCAATAGCCTTCTTGGTGGTTCTCTTATTGTCTTCTGTAAACCTTCAGAAGTTTTGCTGCAGGGGAAAAACAAGTAGAATAACCTTAATTATTACAGATGGTATCTCATTCATTAGCAGATGACAACATTTTATTTGAAAGCACAAGAAAAGCTGTTTTATAATTCTACAAAGCAACTTAATGTGAAACAACCATTACAGTTTGCAGACTACCGAAAGTTTTTAGAAGTCTTTGGTGGAACGAGTTCAAGCAGACTGAGGCCTGTTTCTTGTATTTAAGCTGACACACAATCTGTGCAAACTGGCACTAATTCAGATGTAAAGACAAACCACGAGAAGGACAAAATACTTGGCTGACATCTAATGTTATCCTTGATTTTGGAAGTTCATAGTCCTTGAAAGAATACAGTGAGATCATTTAATATCCACTATCTAAGTACATTCACAATTTAATTAGAATACTGCACTCCAAAGCAACATTGGTACCACAAAGGTCAAAATCCACTCTTCTCCCCAATCAATTTTCAGTCTCCATTTATTTTAATGAATAATATTGACAGTCACCATAGCTTTCTTCAAAGTGGTATTCTGTAAATATAGCAGTTGAAGAAATGTGCCACAAGTGTAATCGTGTTATCAACTTTTATCTGTTCTGTCAAAAAGGTTTATTTGCTTTCTTCCATAACACACATTACATACAGGAAAGAGTGAGACAGTTTTACAAACCATGCTATTGACATGGATTCTTTATCTTTGTACTGGACTGTAAAAATGAAGGGATACATCAAACCTGAGGTTATATATTGTATACATGCATGGTTTTTTGCTACTTGTTTCAAAGAGAGTCAGTGTGCAGAGCTCTTCTGCAAGTAGTAACTCAAATTGCTGATGGTGCTGCTGTATTTCAGCACTTAAAAGCATAAAGGATAATTTACTCCTAAAACTACCTGGGCACGTTATATTTAACAAGTCTCAAATTCTCTTTAGGGATTATAATAAGAAAACACTTTGCTTAATCATAAATTTTATATTTATCTTGGCTAAACACCCTCCTTTGGATAGACTGCCATGTTTTGTCAAGAAAAATCAACACAGTGGAAATGAAGTACTTGTTCTGTTGTGTGGTCATTCAAAAGAGTATGTAGAAGTAATGTAAATGTGCACCAGTGCTGCTGATAATTTCACGCTCTCATACACTCATTTCAATTTGCTTTAAAAAGGACTATTCCTCCTGGCTAAATATAGTCATCATGAAAAAGCATACCTCCCCTTTGAGCTAATAACACTGCAAGCCCCAAGACACAACAGTATGAAAAACTTCTATATTTTAAGGAACGTGAAGCACTTTCTTCTCACAGTATGTGTTTCTGAAGTGGGACAAATGAGACTGGTTTTTCTATTAAGGTATTCTCATTTAGTGTACAGATTTCTGTTTGAAAATGACAATTCATTCCCACACCACATCTCTGAATCCCATTCACCTCCAAAACACATCATATATATCCCAAAAGCTGCTTTTTAAAAGCAATGGGTCCTTGTAAAAGCAGTCTATACTTTCACGCATTAAATGATTTTGAGGATTACTGGGACATACAATGGCTCTGGAGATTCTGGAATCAGACCTTCTATAGGAAGAACCATTTAGTCATAGAGCATTCATCCGCAGCTTTGGAGCCTCTGGTAGCAAAGTGATTTTTCACCAATGAGTTATAGTAGAGCTAAAACTGTAATTACAGTTACTGATGTCTTAAACCCAATTTTTTTCCTTCCTTTTAAAATTTACTTATTTTTAAATTACTTTCATGTTTAATTGGGGCTCCCAATCTATGTTTACAGAACTCACTTCCTCAGACAACTACTTCTGGCTAAGGTGGAGAGTCATTCCCTGCTCAAATAGGACATGTAAATCATATCAAGAAGGACACAAACCAGCCAATGACCTGGGATACTGCCACCTTTCTCCCACTTGCAATCACATACAAATTCCACCCTACACAAGAGACAAAGACAGAAACTGAATTTGATTCCCTTCCTCTCTTCTGCCAGCTGGTCCTTTTCCCCCTCAGCCCTCAAACATTGTATAGGTGCCTTACATAACAGATCATGAGGAAGATTTGTCAACAGAAGACTAAAGCAGAAGGCACTGATGTTCAGATGTACTTGACAGAGAAGAAGAGCAAAAAATCAATAATCATGTGTGTTCTCTATTCTGCCCAATCTGGGAAGCTGTGCTACAATAGGGAGGCTCCCTTGCTGGCACTCAAGTTAATTTAAGGAACTGGATTGTACCCTATACCTAAGAACAAATTTCAAATATTTACAACAGCAAAATTATAAATAAGGCTCACAGTGAAATGACTTAGCAAGAAGCTATTCCATTCTCCACCTTTTGGTATTGCCACCATCAGAAAGTTTCTCAGTTTGAAGGTACAAATCAGACCAAAAGAAATCACGTACTGCTGCTTCCTTCCTTTGGGAACTCATGAGTATAGGAAACAGGGAAACTTTAGAAAGAGATTGTCACATAATATCAACATTTTGGATTTTTTTTTTTTTTTAATACTCAGGAGTAAACACAGGGAGAAAGAAAAAGGCTGGAAAGACCTGCTTAAGCAAATTATAGTTAACGTAAGGTACTCACCACTATATTCTGACCCACTTTTCAAGGATTCTTGAAATTGTTATAAGTTACACAAAATATTTTGCATTATCAATGAAAAAAATAAATAAAAGAAACCTGAAGTTGTTTATTATATTTGGGAACTTAAATAATGCATAAATCTTTCAAGACCAGATGATTCATTCTTCTGCCACAGTTCCCTCCCTCTCTTTATTATAACTGATCAATTAAATTAAAAACTAAATGTTTGGTCCACTTCATATAGAAAAATACTTTTGTGACTCAGTACAGTACTTCATTAAAAATTTTAATGTATCTCCGACTTTTCTAAATCAGAAAAAGTAAAAAAAGTGTTTGCTATACATGTTGGTAAGTCTAACTAAAAACTGTAAGAGTAACTGGGTCCTACAATGTTATAGGATAATTTTGAGTATGTTCTTGGCAAAAACTTGGGAGTATTTCTGAACAACTTTTTAACCAGCTTCTTCCAATTGTCTCTAAGGTAAAAATCAATTTTAAAATATTAAAACATTATATTATTAATTATTATTATATTATATTGTTATATTATTATATTATTATTTATTATTATATTATTATTTAATATAAAATATTAAATTCCAGACTACTGGATAAACTTCTATCAATGCAAGACATAGCTCATTTGACTGTTATGACCCACGTTTCCTAGTCGATTTTTAGATAAAAACAGGCAGATTACCAGCAAAGGTTTATCTCAAATTCCCA
This sequence comes from Daphoenositta chrysoptera, assembly GCA_013397915.1. Lineage (NCBI taxonomy): Eukaryota > Metazoa > Chordata > Aves > Passeriformes > Daphoenositta > Daphoenositta chrysoptera. Next base: position 654,818 of record VZRO01001248.1, read on the forward strand.
CATGTACAGCATGCCACATTAAATATATGCAAATCAACCTCTTTCTCCTCTAGTTTTTTTGAGCTGACAACTCATATGACCTGAAGCCATGGCTAACGATTACAATTATTTGACTTTCATATTTATATAATCAGTCATCAGATATGCATGTTAATTGCTTTTAACAGATAGTTTTGTATTCTAATGATCAACAGTAAGAGTACATTTTACCAACCTCTTGATTTATAAGAAAATAAAACTTGTATCAGTTTTCACAATTAACCCTTCATTGTATGATTTGCAGTGTTCAATGGGAACTTCTCAACAATATGTTAACCTAGAAGTACTCCAAACTAAGTGATCTTAATTTTGGTAGCAAAATTTAATTTCCCAATTACAGACACTCTTCTGTTGTGTTTAAAATTTCTTTAAACTATGCATTGTCGATTTATTAGAAACGATTAAACATAATCTATACTTAAATGGACTGGGCAAACAAGTAGTTTGCACTTATTTAATATTCACATTTTGCTACTTAAAAGTTCATTTCTCTTTTTCAAAGAACCTTAATCATGCACTCCTGGATTTTAAAAAGCCCTCAGATATCACATATATGACAGAGGACAGCACTACATTTAAGATCTTTATTTTTCAAGTAATATGCTTAAGGCCAAAGGTTCCTCTGTTGCCATCACTAAATATATTAACTGAATTGGTTACTTTTCTTTTACATGGCTGAAAATTTATTCTTTGCAATTCCATTTTTATTTTGGATACCCTATTTATTGAAGCATAAAATACAGAATTACAAATTGGACACATTTTCATGCGAAGAATTGACTATTTTCAAAGATTATACAATGTGCAATCATTATCTTCCACAATTAATATTGTTCTTCTTTAAGTCTATTCACATAAAAGAGTGGATATTGTATGTTACTCTCGAAAAGATCAGATCACGTCTTGTTCTATAGAAGGGTTCTCCCAATTTAGGCCTTAATTGCTATTGTACTAAAGGATCATGCACCAATTTTAGTAAAGCAAGAGCTGCTGGATCCCTTTCTCAGCATATTTTAATACCAATATAGATACTTTAATTTCTGCAAAATGCAGAATCTTTCTATTTTTTATAAATAACTGAATGAGGTGCAGAGGCTATTCAGCTTCTATCCAGGTGAGCTTTGCATACTTCAAGTTCTGCAACTATTCTCTTTTTGTCTGGTAGCTCCAATTAATTTCAAGTGAGATTTATTCCACTATGAGATTCTGAGACATTCTCCACAACCAAAAGAGGCATCAGCACACTCATGTAGATACACAATGCTTACTCAAGTTCCTCTAACAGACCAGGGACAGAAGAAACTCAAAGTCACATTACCACAACCATGAATAAGCACTTTAACCCCTAAAACACTCTTTAATGGACTTCTCTGGTTTTTAAAAAGTCTTGATTTCACACTGAACATAATGAGAAAGTTAGTGAATATATGATAGGATTCTGTTGCTTACTTAATAGCTATTTTCCTTAAACTAAGGTCTGGCAACATGACAAATACTGATAAAGCAAATAAGTTCTCTTCAATCTTTCCCTTATTGGGAAACAACTTCTTGGTCTTCAACAGACCTTGATTTAATTCTGAACATAACAAGAAAGTCTGCAGGTCTGCAGAGAGAGGTCTGCAGAAAGAGGAAATACATTCCACTCTAATCACTAACCCCATATGAACACCACAGATATCAATGCAGAAACACCCTGGTGTTTTTTCTACAATTCAGTGTTACAAGTTAAGCACCTTGAAGACTGACAGTAAGGTTTATACTTTTGTAGCCATGGCAGACCTTAAGATAAATGAAAAGGTGAAGTAAAGATCCTACACTTATATATGAAACTCCAATATAAACAGCCAGAAGGAAATAGTGGGAAATATAAGACAAATACGCTAATAAAATCTGCATATATATTTTACATGTAAATATCTCATAAACTCAGAAAATAGATATAATTCCTAGTTTCTAAAAATGTTTGATATCCCCACTTCTCTTTAAACTTGACTGTTAAAAATTACAAAGCTGGTCATGTCAGCTATGAAGAAAAACAAGTAAAAATTTAACAACTGCATTAAGTATGGGCTGACTGAGCCAAAGAAGTCCTACTCTGACTCATAAATACAGCACAGTCATTTACATCGCAGTAAATGGGGTTACATCAAGCTGTCAATCAGTCACTAGTGGGGGTCTGCAAGGGCTCCATTTTAGGCCAGTGCTCTTCAGTGTCTTCATAAATTATTTGGATGCAGGACTCAAAGGTATACTAAGTTTGCTGACAACACTAAATTGGGAGGAGCTATTGACTTCTTCAACGGCAGAGGCCTTGCAGAGGGATCCCAGCAAATTAAAGGGCTCAGCAATCACCAGTTGTATGACAATTTACAAGGGCAAATGCTGGATTCTGCAGCTGGGACAGGGCAACCCTGGATGCATGGACAGACTGGAGAATGAAAGGCTGGACAGCAGCCCCATGGAAAAGGACTGGGGGTCCTGGTCAGTGGTGAATTGAACAAGAATCAGCAGTGCCCTGGCAGCCAGGAGGGTCAACCATGTCCTGGGGGGCATCAGGCACAGCATCGCCAGCAGGGCAAGGCAGGGGATTGTCCCGCTCTGCTCTGCACTGGGGCAGCCTCACCTTGAATACCGTGTGCAGTTTTGGGTGCCATAAGGATGATGCAGGGTCTAGAGGAGAAGACATACAAAGAGTGGCTGAGGTGACTTGGTCTGTTCAGCCTGGAGGAAACTGAGGGGAGACCTCATTGCAGTTACAACTTCCTTGAGAGGGGAAATGGAGAAGCAGGCACTGATCTCTTCTCTGTGGTGACCAGGGACAGGACCCAAGGAAACAGCCTGACATTGTGTCAATGGAAGTTTAGGTTGGATATTTGGAAAAGGTTCTTCACCCAGAGAGTGGCTGGGCACTGGAATGGGCTCCCGAGGGAAGTGGTCACAGCACCAGCCTGATGGAGTTCAAGAATCATTTGGCCAGTGCTCTCAGGCACATGGTGTCACTCTTGGGGTGTCCTGTGCAGGGCTGGGACTGGGACTCGATGACCCCTGTGGATCCCTTCCAACTCAGGATATTCTATGATTCTATGATTCATTTAAGTTAGAATTTATATAAACCTTTTCACAAGATGCCTGAAGCTAGATTAAAGTAGAAACAAAAGAAAATACTGTTTACTACTCACTATTTTTAAGAAGTATGTTAATTGCTCATCTTGAAGATTGATGATTAGAAGTAGCATATGATTAACAACACTCATTGTATTTACCAAAAACTGAGAGCAAACAAAACGTAGAAAGCAATTGGTGATACTTTCTGATGACAACTTTTATGAGAAGAACTGTAACTATAATAAATTCCCCAGTTAAAGGTTAAATTAGGGCTATGTGTAGAAAGAAGAGCAATAAAACACATTCTGGGGAATAAGAAAATAGTGTACCTAAAAAATGTCCAGTTCTAAGACAAACATTATGAGTTCAGGGATAGCAAGCCATCATCCAGTCACTATGATCAAGACACAGTGATCCACCATCCAGATCACTGAGACTATTAAAGAGATCATGACAGGGACAACTGAGTGAAAAAAATCCAGAAGTTCAGTATGAGTGGCTTAGTACCCAACAGCCTATGCATAATCTTAGTCACAAAAATGAAGCTGAATCCACGAAATATAGAACACCACTTACTGCCCCTGTTGCACAGTAATGTGTCCTCTGGCACTATTTCACACAGGACAAATAAACATGGAAATGGGCACATTTAATACAACTAGGCAGGTAAGTTTAGTTACCTGTATCCACAGGTGATCAGATTTGATCAGATATGATCAAAAAACATCAGGGATAAGGATCTTCCATTGTCCTTGATGTAGAAAGTATAGTCTTTAGGATGTTTAGTTAACTTCATACTGGAAATATTTAACTACTTTGCAACTCACTGTATAACCCTAACAAAGAAAAAATACATTATCAATCAGCTGGATCAGTTCTGTACAGCCATATGAACTCCAGCAAAGGTGCAAGGCATGGAAGGAAAAATATCAAGAAATGGGAACAGATCAATAATATTGATCATTTTGACGACGAATTTATGTAAGTTCACACACAGGTTATCTATATGTGTATCTCACATTCATAATAACTCCAAGTGCCTATTTGCAAAACAGAAAACGATATACCACCTCCAAGATGTTTTATTTCTACCAACACTTGCACTCCCTAAATGTCACTCTATTTTATCATGGTGACTGAATTTCAGTGGACTTACCAACATTAAGAAATAGATTAATAAGAAAGGCAGCAGTCTGCTTGCATAAAACCAGCCCAGTACTTGGATGCTGCCTGTCTATAACAAAGTGGCACATGAATACTGCGGAAGTGGCCAAATGCCTCTTCTGACACGAAGACTCCTCTTGAGACTCCCGGTGTCACCAGGAGAGCTATGGCTTGGGGAATCACAATGGACAAAACACAGAAACTTCACTGCTAAGAAAAATGAAACGCTGCAGAGTTTCTCTTAGAACAAGTAACTATTTTACACAGAATCATCAAGTTACCAAATGCAAACCACAGCAGAAAACTGCTGCAAATTTCAATCCTGTTAGTGGATAGATGAATTTAGGGAAGAGTATGTAAGTATCATCAATGTAGGGCAAAATTGCTGGGTTTTATTTTAAACATGCTTAAACTCAACGTTTTAACTTAAACATTTAAGAGTGATTTTAGTCTGTAAGTTTTACGCCACCTGAAACTGGCGATCCAAATGTCTGTAATAGCGCATTTGAAATGCTGAGTTATATTAATCTCATACTAACTATAGCAGTTCAATTTCAACAAATTTCTCAGGGTTTTTGCATATCGCTGAATAAATGACTCTGGAATTAGCTTACTTTTCTTGGAGGCATTATATGAGATTATTTCTTAGTCTCCTCCTCTTTGACTTAGTACACATCTTCAGATAATTTATTAATGTTTTGGATATCTCATTCATCATCTATTATTACTGGTGTCATAAATTAGAGGAATGGAACAAAGCACTGGACTATACGCTTTTGCCATATTCATCAATAAAATAGCTACCTCTGTTAGCAAACACTCTATAAAGTAGTTGGTTTATCCACTAAGATGAGATCAGCAGCAGTTTTTTAACTCAAACCCCAAAACAGATTAGATTTATAGTATAAGAGGCTCTTAATGAAATAAAAATCAGGGCTTCACTTTAAAATATAAAAGGATAGGAATACCTGGTCTGCAAAATACAAAAGCAAATGTCAAACATTGCTATGTCCTCTAAAATACTCAGATGAATTAGAAGGCTGTTGAATGCCAGTTTTACCTGAAAAAATGGATTAATTGTTAAAAATGCTGTAATTTTGTGAGCATCCTTTGAAACAGTAAAGAGACTGAAAGGTTCAACCAACAGAAACTTAAATGTCAAAATTTAAATCTGTGGTAATATTACCTAAGAAGACAAGTTGCCTGAACTGGTGATAAGTAAGAAAAATGAAATCCCTAGCCTTTTCTTTTTTGCTTTTTCTTTTCTTTTCTTTTCTTTTTTTTTTTTTTTGACAATATAAACACAAAGGACATTGGAAAATACCATTGTGAAAATTTCACAATATTTACAAGATAATGGATATTAGTGGAAATCCTTTAGTCATAAATTACATAGCAGCATACTGTTCTACATAAAGTACCTGAAAAGAGACAGAATTAATGTTATTATGAAAATGTTAGCTACTGACTTAACAAGTCATTCTGCATTAAATGACATATTTGAATTAAATCTGAATATCCAAAAAATCAGTTTTTGTTGTTTTATGTAGAGACTGTTGATATATTTTGAACACATTCATTGTTTACATTCCTTTAACTAAAAGTAAATCTCTCATTAGGATAAATTAATATTTTGCATGATGTAACAATACTGCACTCACCTCTTTTCTAACTGTTTTTTGAAAATATTTAAGCCAGGCTTAGGACTTCATTAATGGAATGAGATACAGAGTTTAAGTTCTTATAATATAAAAGAAGAGAACTCCAAATATTAGATTGGAATTTGATTAAATGCTTCCAATAGCAACTATGTGTCTAATTTCTACAGGGGAAGAAATTCTTTCTTCTTTAGGCATTATAGATTAGATATTTCAGGCTTCAATATGACCTGAAAACAACAAAATAAAAATTTCCAACTAAATTAAAATTTTGTTATTGTGCCACCTCTAATTCAGGACCCTCATTATTTTCCTTATAGAACCTTCACTATCTATAGCAACTGATGATTAATAAAACATACTTGTACTGATGCAATTCAACTCAACAGATAGTTACACTCTCCTATAGTTACAACTAACAGTGGAACAGAAAATTAACTACATGAGCTGCATCTTTTGTTAGTCTCCAGTTTGATCAGTTTGGCAATGATCATACCTCTTATTCAATCTATAAAGGCAGTTTGCAATCAAAAAGAACCTTATATTGATGAAAATAAGTCATGATGAAAAATAAGTCATACCCTCTTTGTACTAAGGTGCACTTGTTCTGAGGACTTACATACAGCAGAGAAGCCAATCACTTCTCTGATTGAGAGCAGCTGTTTCCACTGTCTTACCTCTGCCTCACTTCAGATAAAAATGCCCATTGTCAGGGAAATGCTGAAAGCTAACTTTCTCTCTCACAATTACAATATTCACCCATTGGTAGGTCCCCTGAATTCCATTTTTAGCCTTGGTGAATTTCTAACTTCTATAATGGGAAACTTTATTAGACAAGAGACTATAAGCACGTCATACCTAAAATGTCCATCAGCAATTTAGAAGTAACACGTACAGGATAATTCTTTGGTGAAAAAGGACTTCATTGAACCTGGTCTCCCATGACCAATGGAATTGCTCTAGCAACTGAGGGAGTAGTCAAGAAAATGAAGTGTTGGCAGTGGCAACATTCCCTTATGTGAGAGTTTCCTTGACTTAGTGTTTTCAAAACTGAGATTTTTTTTCCCTTCCTTTCTTTTTGTTCACTGAGTGAAAAACTTATGTCTGCATGGAATTCTTAACAGAACCTCAAATCAAGGAACAGACATGGTTAATTTAATTCAGACCAACTTCAATATATAACACTAGGATGCTTGGAAGAAGGTTTTTCTCCTCCTCAGCCCAAAGAAATTACTTCCTTATCTAAAACTTTATAACTAAATCCCAGTAAAGGGTTACTTTATTATTTTCCAGATAAATAAGCAGGTAACATGTTCTATATTCTGAATACACAATTCCACTTGTTGGTGACAGATTTTAACACTAATTAATGACTGTATAAAAGTACTGAAAAATCATGGAAAGAATGCTTTAGCTCATCTCAGATGGAATTTGGAATACAAGAGTCAAATTTCCCAAATAAATAATTATGCCAACATAACGTTCCTTTAACTCTTGCTACCTAATTCTCATAACTTTCAGGTCTGCTGAAAATGTCATCAATGACGAATAAGTTGCATGGTGAATAGACAGCAACCAACCACCGAGGAGTAAACAGAAATAACGTTTCTTTACACAGAATAAAAATTACAATCAATGGAATCTTGAATTAAATAATTTTCTGGTTTTAGATTTATTTTTGTTAAAGGTTCTGCAAGATCCAAAGTCCTGTCTTCTTTTTAACATCAGATATCCAGAAGGCTTTAGATATCTATATACCTGCTAGATAGGATCAGTATTTGTAAATGTTGACTCTTAACTTGATTTTAGGGGACATCACTGTTACATTCTCTAATCAGAGAAATTACAGGAAATTTAAACCTTTGCTTCTCAGCAGCAACATACGCTCTAAATTGTAGTTGTACAATTGAGCACCTATTCTCAGACAGATATGTTCCATGTAGTTGATCAGAAGCACATGTGGTCCTGCAATTATCTAACACATTGATCACTGGGACAAAAGGCCAAGCAGGACACTTAAAAGCCAGTTACCACAAAGTAGTGGTTAAATGCAAGAGGAGAACTGAGAAGATGGTACTCTGAAGCAAGCAGACAGGTAGCAGTGGAGGGCCAAAGCTGACACTCTCAGGACCAAAGGCAAACCCCTCCATAGGGGGCTGTGAGACTAATTTCCTCTACTCAATTATTACCACTAGTAAAGAAGTTTACTACAGCTACATGATTTAACAACTGTTAAACCAGCACTGCTAAATTCAGAACCCGCTAAAAACATACTACAAATTGTCGCAAGGAAATAGGGCTTGTTTACTCCTCATTACAGTGTCAGTGAGTCAAAGAATTGATCTTAAACAACAAAAGCCTGACAGACAAAAATGCTGCCAGCTCTGTCAGACTCCTGGAAGAGAAAGTCAAGGCTCAAATGATTGTGTTGATCTTTGACTGAAACTGTAAAACAAGTCAGTATCTTCAAAGCCAAACATAACACCGAAGCCAACAATAAGGAATGTTTTAGTCTTTTCCACACAGTGACTTTTTTGATGTCATGAGCTCTGGAAGTTTTTAATCACACTAAAAAAGCATTAGCAAGGCAAATGTATATGACCCAGGCCCATAAGCAACCACAGGACTGGTTTCCCTGACTAATCTTATTTTTCCTTCTCTTACCTAAAGTCCAGTATCAATACTTCTTAATGATAGATACTCTCAAATTTTTAATCAGCTTTTAACCCACGTTTTCTTTTCTTTCACTACCTAAATCTGAACAATAATTCATACTTGTTCACTGACTAAACTCCAAAGTATCTGTATTTTATTAGTCACATGGAAATTGGAGTGCTGCCCACAAGACTTCAAGATAAAATACTTCACTGACACAGATCAGAATCAAAAATTCACCTCATTTAAAGACTAACAGCCTTAAGATACATGATTTTAATTTAAATAAAGGTAATTTAAAATCCTGTTTACTGTTCAGAAGTTATTCTTAGTTATCCTTCCTGAACTCCTGATTCTCAGTATGACCACCTAGATCTTACATAAGTCTTCCCATTCCTTTTTTAAAGTCTACATTCACCAAATCCCTCTCAATGTATGTTCTAGAATACTTTTATAACATGTTTACAAGATTTCCGCTGCTAGTCATTAAAAATCAGGTTCATCAATGTTTACTTTCTAATTTTAGACATGAATTTATTTGAAGTAAAATTTTAACCCATACAAAGGAAACTAATTTTTACATACTGCAGACGTCATAACCCCCACAGAAGAGTAACAGCAGAAATTAATGACTAGAATCAGAGCCAGAAACACTGGACAGACAATAGTTTCATTTAACCAATTGCTGCACAATCTCTTCTTCCCACCTCTCACCTTCAGTAAATTTATCTTGATTATAACTGTATTGGTCAGTTCAAGTTTGTTTAGCTGCAGGTCTTTCCATCACTGACATCAACAGTGAAGTCACTCAGGACTTGCAAGTACAAATCAATTTTGTCTTCCTGGAACAAATCTTAAGCATTCAGAAGCTCAGGACCCTGATATTTGACTTCAGGAACTAAGTGCATAGTAGGCATCTGGAAAGTAATGAATTACTTCACTTAGCCATACCAGCACTTTATTATCCATTTTATGTAAGAATTCATAATGATAACAAGCGTATTGCTTGGCATGGAGCAAAACCATGCAGGCAACCAACAGATATTTCCTCTGACCCCTGTCAGATCAATTAATTTTGGTAACAGAGACAAATGCTTTCAGAACAGCAGAGCAAGTCAACAGAATTCTTTTAAAACGATAGAAGAGAATATATGCTGTGAAGAAGTGAAAAAGGTTTTAAAAATAATTCACTGAAGTAATTCTCTATACCACCAGTAAGGCTGTTTTCAGTAATGTACAGCATGTTACACAATACTTTATAGTAAAATAATTTCATTACATCATATGCTTTCCAGAAAAAGATGGCATAGGCTGCCTATCCAGAATGCTTGTCATTACAAACATTCATTTCATTTTAACAGAATAGAATTGTTTATGTTAGAAAAGACCTTTAACATCATCAAATCCAACCATTAACACTGCCAAGCCTACCATGTCCCCTAGTGCCACATCCACACATCTTTTACATACCTCCAGGGATGGTGACCCAACCATTTCCCTGGGCAGCCTATTTCAAGGTTTGACAAATCTTTTGTTTAAGAAATTTTTCCTAATATTCAATCTAAACCTTCTCCAGCACAACTTGAGGGTGTCTCCTCTTGCCCTGTCACTTGTTACCTGGAGAAGAGACTAACCCTCACCTGCACACAACCTCCTTTCACATAGTTGTAGAGAGCAATGAAGTCTCCCCTGAACCTCCATTCCTCGAGGCTAAACAACTCCAGCTCCCTCAGCCACTCCTCATGCATACTCCAGACCCTTCACCAGCTTCACTGTCCTTGTCTGGACTTACTCCAGACCTCAATGTGTTTCTTGTACACAGGATTTGAGGTGTGGCCTCACCAGTGCCCAGTACAGGGGGGCAATCACTGCCCTGGTCCTGCTGGCCAAACTACTGATAGAGGCCAGGATGCCAATGGCCTGTTTGGGCCACTTTTTGGGCTCACTCCTGGCTCACGTTCAGCTGCTGTCAACCAGCACCCCCAGGTCCTTTTCTGCTGGGCAGCTTTCCAGGCACTCTGCCCCAGCCTGTGGCACTGCCTGGGGCTGATGTGACTCAAGCACAGGACCCAACACTTTGCCTTGTTAAACCTCATACAGTCAGACTCAGCCCATCGATCCAGCCTGTCCAGACCCCTCTGCAGAGCCTTCCTACCCTCCAGCAGATCAACATGCCTGCCCAACACAGTATCACCAGCTGGATGTAACTCCATTCACCACCACTCTCTGGGCCCGGCCAGCCAGCCCGTTTTTACCCAGTGAAGCACGTGCCTATCCAAGCTGTGAGCAGCCATTTTTTCCAGGAGAATGCCATGGGAAACAATGGCAAAGGCCTTACTAAAGTCTAGGTAGACAACACCCACAGCCTTTCCCTCATTCTCTAAGCAGGTCACTTTGTCATAAAGAGAGATCAAGTTGGTCAAATAGGACTTGCCTTTCATAAACCCATGCTGACTGGGTCTGATCATGAGGTTGTCCTGTACACGCCATGTGATGGCATTTAAGATGAATGCCTTAAATTTACACTTTTTAACCTTAAATTTACACATACAATGCAAACAATATTTACTATAAAAAGAAAATAGCTTACCTAATGAAATCAGTTAAAATCCAAAATCTAAACACAAAGCCAAGTCAACTGTAAACAGCAGGAATAATGCCCATGTAATTTTTATATCTTGTATTTACCAATCTTCTGTACTTTTGCTAATGCAAAATAAAGGAACTTAAAAAATGTAATGCAAAGTTAACATTTTTTATTATAAGGGATTGTCTTCAGGATCAAAAGAGTTACACTCTGAATAAAAATTTCACATGATCATAAAAAAAAATCTGCTGCATCTCTATCTACTAGTCACATGACAAGAGGATGTGAAGCTTACATCATTCAAGGATTACCAAGATAGCTGTGTGTTTAATTATTACTTGATAACCACTCAAGGCCCTAGTAATTCATTCATCCTCCTTTATTCCACATGCTGAACTAAAGATTCCTTGAATAAAAATTCCCAATTCACTGACTGTAATCCTGATCAAGTGAGTAAGATGTAGAAGTAAAACTAAGATACAAACTTCTTAATAAATGCAGGTGTAATTTACTTTTACTTATGTGAATTTCAAAACTTTGTTGTGCTGTCATGGTCAAATCTAAGAATGAACCATTTCGTTAGCTGTAACACAGAACCAGCTGCCATAACATTGTCTTTATCCACAAATCAGTCACTGAGGTTAGCAATGCCTAACAAGCAGACTTTAGTTCGGAGTCACAGAACAACAGAATAAGCTGAGCTGGAATGGACCCACATGAATCATTGAGTCCAACTCCTGGCCCTGCACAGGACATGCCAAGAATCACACCATGTGCCCGAGGGTGTTGTCCAAACACTTCTTGTACTGTGTCAGGCTTGGTGCTGTGACCGCTTCTCTGGGGAGCCTGTTCCAGTGCCCAACCACCCTCTGAGTGAAGAACCTTCCCTGATAACAAATATAGTCCAACTATAGGACTGTAGGAAATTCCTGAGGACCTATGGCAGCAGTACCAGCATAGGGAAAGAAAGGCCATGTGGTGAACAGAACAGTCATTTTTCTTGGCTTTTCTTTCCATGTACATACATTTCAATGCTGTTCTAGGAACGGCAGCAGTTTTCTGGCCTGAATACTCCAGACACCTTCTTAAGATCAAGATTCATCGAAAGCAAAGAGATAATTTGCTTATAATAGTATGCATATAGATAAGGTTTACGTATCTGATATAGAATTCTAAAATGCTTATATGTATGCACAGAACCTCTCACACTGACTAAACACTGAAAATCTCCCAGCACTACCTACTATGGCTTTATGAAAGAGATGTAAGTGAAAAAATAAACAACTTCTTTTTTTATTTTATTTCTCTAGAGAATTAAGAGAACAGGCGGTACTTGAAACACATTTCATGAACTGTCATAACCAAGACAGACTGACTGACATAAGATCCACCACAGCTGAATGGTCAAAGATGCATAATAACATGTATGACTATTACAATAATGAATGAAAGAAGTTTTTCTTAGTCAGTAACACATTACCAATTGGCCTTATACCAGTCTTACTGAACATTAAAAAGTGTGACGATCAGGTGTATAATGAAAAAAATTAAAGTGAAAAGAGAATTCTGTTTTGGGCAGAACACGATCAGGGGACATCCAACTGAAGAAAATGAAGATGATTGTTCTAAGCCATGTTGAGTCTAAGACTTCCATTGTGCACAGTCAGTAGACTGGGACTAAATTCAGATATCTATTCCCATCTAGTACAGTATTGGGGTTTATTTGCTTGTACTTGGTGACAGACATTTCCTTTTAGATTTCCTGCCACATGTCACTTGGTGGGATCACAATGTGTACAATGGGGCAGACACTGAGGAGCCTCTCATGGTTATCAACAACTTGTCCTATTTTTGCAGAAAGGCATTTCAAATTAAGGTTTAAATGGGCAGAGGGAAACAAAAATTCAGCTTTAATCTTGCCTCATCATTGTCATTCCCTCCAGACCTAGAGCCATTCCACAATCAAGATGCAGCTGCATCACTAACAAGGGGCAGCTACTTAACTCAGTGTTAGACCTTTTCAATTTGAGAGGTCACAAAGCAATTCTCCTCAAGAGAACAGGTCAGCTCGGGACACAGGGAGTTTGTGGGTTTATTTGTTTAGTTTTTTTTTGGTTTTTTTTATCATAGTATTAATAAAGTAACTAATCTTTCAAGAACTGTTGTAATTTATACATGCCCATGGATGCAGTAATGCCTAGCAGGGTTCAGGGCAGTCAGATGATCTGTGACCAGCTGTCATAGACAACAGAGGTTACAGCAGGGTGTTGAACTTTGAGCTCTTGCTCTAGGACAGTCCACTTCAGAAACACTGAAGAAGATGGATGGCACAGCTAGAGCTCAGAGAGGAAAATACAAAAGTAAATGTCCAGTGTGGAAGTGTCCCTCACTTACGCAAGATGACAGATACCACTTAGACTTTTTTCATTTGTTTATCTGTACATGCAATTAGAAAGTCTACTTGCATTTCATTTTCATTTCACTGTCACCTTTTACCTGTGACTTCAAGTCACTGTATCACAACAGTGGCACAGACTTCGAGGAATTGACAGTTTCTGAGGCCTCAGCCTCAGAAAAAGGCGAATGTCACATGAAAGTAAAAATACTTTGAAACATTCTGTTAAGTTAGTGAAACTACAGAAATGTATCTCAAGTTACGGGGAAGAGTTTAGTGTATCAAGAGGGACTACAAGGAAAGTCACAGTATCCAGTGGATGCTATAAACAGCCATAGCAATGAATCATGACAAACCCATTACTAGCTACTAAAACAAAATTCTGGAATTGACACTTGTTTCAGTTCCTTCAAAACTAAGCGAAATGAACAAGAATAATATTGGTATGGCCATAACATTTCACCAAGCAAAATTCTTAACTGTAGACAGGAATTAGTCTCAAGTGAAATGTCAGTTAATTTATTTATGTCAGTTCAGGATACATTGCAATGATGAAATCATTGCAAAATGTAACTTAGGACTTTGAAAGATAAATTCTTTCATGTTGAAAAAATGAAACTGCTACCCAACCTTCTCTTACTCTGAAGTTAACCTAAATAATAATTTTGAGAGTTGTCTGGTCAGGGTGAGTAAGAAACATTAGCTGAAATACCATATTAGCAATTTGGAGACTTGCTGGCAACTTGAGTATTTTTTTTAAGATGAAAAAGTGTAGATAGTATACTGAGCACATCAAAAAGAGTGTCAGCTTAATGTAATGTACTGCTACAGATATATTTTTTTCTAAAGTAAATTGAATGTTTGAGACAAATGAAAAATCCTTGACCACTTTTTCCTCTCAGTATCAAATATATCTTTGTCACCATCTTAACCACTCAGGTTCAAAATGAGATCTACATCAGCTCCTGTTCATCTTCCAATATATTCAGATCTCATCTGAAACTTTGTCATTGTTCTTGCTGTTTTGCATAAGACCTATATATATGAGTCTATACATCAAAAATTCTCATTTACCCCACTTTCTCATGAGATTCAACTTGCCTCCCAGCCAATCCATGCAGTGCACAGTTTCTAAAATGCTCATCTCCCTGGTTGCCAAAGTTTTCAGTAACTGTAAAGGCAGTCATCTTGAATGATCAAGCCTCTCATCAGTAATTTTACACTCTTCTTCTTGCTTGCATCTTTATCATTGCATACCAAGATACAATACTGGAAGACAATGTGAGTAAAAACCCTTGTAGAAGCCTGTCTTCCACTAACACTACAAATGCAGTGAGCCAATACAATCTACTTCAATACATAATGCTGTATCTTTACTGGTAGTGTATTTGTTCTTCCTTGCCCACACTTCTTTTCTAGTGAGCAGATATGTGGTGCTTAGCTGCCTACTGTGGTTAAACCACACCACCACCCTACAATTATTTCTGTTACAGCTGGATCGCCTCACGGCTTAAAAACACAGAAGCAGGGAAGCGTGACATGCACAAAAATCACACTAACAAAATGTTGAGACATACTCTGTAAAACAACAAAACAAAAAAGAGTAACGGCCAGTTCACAATGCACTTTCTGTGTTGTTGGGTTTGATTTTATTCCAGTTTCCAGAAGGTGGAATCTTAAAAGAATGCTAGCTTCTTTCACACTTAGGAAAGTCCACGGCTGCAAGCATTAGGGCAAAGTAAAACTGCATCAGGAAAGAGGGATCTAAGATAAATGCTCTTTGCTTAAAAAAAAAAAAAAAGGAAAAGAAGACTATCAGTTCATTCAATGCCTGCTAATAAGCTTTACACTGAAGGTTTTCCTCTTAAACCCACTGGTTTAAGTCCTTGTCATCCACTTTCTATCTACACATTGTTCTTTCTCAAGCTCACATGGCTTGACCTAGGCTGATCCATTACATGTGGAAGAAGAGAGTATGAGTCTGAAGCTTTTGAGCATACCAGAAAATGGAAGATTACCCCAAGTACTACTGAAAGCTAATTCAAAACTCCAGCAAAAGACTGACTGTCTATATTAGGAGGTATCTAACATGCTTAGGGACTAAATGATAATTAACAGCAGCTCTACAAGCACTCCAGTTAACATACAAAAATTATAGCATGAGTCTAACAACACACTTTTGTCCCAATCTGGGTAAGCTGTTACAAGTAGTGAACTGATGTTCACTCAGCCCACATTTGCCCTCTCCTCAGATAAAATTAGTCACAGTGGAAATTATAACCATGACTGATCATACACTATTACTGTAAATTAATGTAAAAATCCAGTCTCCCCCAACAGCAATGAAACAGCAACAGTTCCAACACTCTAATTCCTGGCATATGTCGAGTTTGAATACTTGAATATTGACTTATAGGTAGAACTACATATCTTTCATCTAATATATAAGAATTTAGACCATTTATTTAAAAATCGCTAAAGACCAGAACAAAAATGTTTAACATAATGAAAAACAAGTTAGGGCTTTCTCCAATCACTGAGGCTTCAGAGTGCACAGGAGCGCTGTTAAGTGACACAGTATCTCAGCAGGATTTGCAGCAGCTGACAGTGCCACTTGTTCGTTCTGTATGTGCACCTCAATCCATTCCAGCTGAGCAAAAAATCAAAGTGGAGCTCTATGTCCAGTGACAGCAGCTGCTACTGTCCTTTGCTCCTCTCCACTCAGTTTTGTAAGGACTGAACCTTGTGATAAATTGATTCTGAATTTGTGGGTAAAGACAGCATGACTGCACAAACATATGTCTGACATCATCTATAGTTATCAAGAATTAACATTAACTTGTACCTGTCCAATATGTGTTTTCATTTCTTCTCAGGTACTTAACTCCCCACAATTCAGCCCAAAGAATGTACTTAAGGCTCAAGATAAAAGTCCTAAGAGACGAAAGACTGGGCAGCTTTTCCACCTCTGTAAACTGAAGTTTGACACTCTATCTTGAAGGTGTGTGAAATCAGCCATCAACTTCAGTGGTCAAAGGTGGGAACCAAAAGCAATCAGCAAGCTGCTTGGGTCAATATACATTTTTTAAAAATGTGTAGTATGAAAGGGGCCACAAGCAGCTGGCAATTAGCTGAAAACGCAGCAGGCACATCCTGCCTTATATGTATCTCATTCCATCTATCCCTTAAATCTCTTTACAATTCCCTGACTTGCAGTGGAGCCTCAACTGTCATCTTGCACCTAAATCAAGCAGTCTGCAAATCAAGACTCATGGGAAATACAATAAATAAAAGCTGGGACTGCAGTACAAATCCAAAAACAAAATAGCCTTCTGCTAGGCAAAACTGACCCTGACTACAGAAGGTAATCTTGTGAGAAAGGAAGTGTACAGTCCTTACACTGCCTTACAGTTTTTTTCACAAATATATATAGGAACCAATTTTTAGTTTGAAAAGAGAACTGCCTGAAATAAATTTACTTAAAGTAATACACCAAGTACCAACGTAAAATTTCAAAGAGCATTTCATGATGATGTGTTTCTCCAGAAAATTGTGAAGTAAATTCACAAACAAAAGGTGAATTTTACCCTCATTCATAAAACATCCTCATTTAATTCTAACTGGTTATTACCTCTGAAAAGTACACTTGAATAAAAATTCCACAAGTCCTAACTGTAATGCACACACTTCAACAATCTAAAATAATGGGTTTTTTATTCCTTTGGTTTTATTTCTCAAGGCACCAACTTCTGACTGAATGTTTTAAATGTGTTTTATGCACAGTGAACATACACCACCCATGTTTGGAAGAAACCTTTCCACTGACTGGGACATGAATTTCCTCTTATTACAGGAAGTCAGCAACTTCCTTCCTGTTGCACTTTCCTCTACTTGCACTCACTCACTGTTCTTTCCCCCAGCCACAAAAATTAAACTCACAGGTATCCAGATTTTTGCATACTTGCAAATAAAGGAATAACTTAAAAATTATCTGCTACATATTTCATGAAGCAGTAAAACTGGTAGGAACAACCAGTGTGAGTTTAATGCACAAATGTGAATCTACAGTGAAACCCAACAGAGCTCAAATCATTGTCCCATTAGCCTAGACTGCTCAACGCACTGTATATAAAGGTTATGGGGTATCATGGACTTTAAAAGGTATTGTCACCAGGTTTAGTCTGAAGAAAACAAACGAAACTATATATATGTATATATATAAGAATTGCCCAGTTACACATTTGAATTTATTAGCTTTCCCCAAAATGTGTATATTTGTTAGCTTCATAGGCCTAAGTGTAAGTGATATGAATTCAAAATAAGTCAGGCCCAAAGGAGGAGAAACACTACGCTACTGACTCATGAATAACTGAAAAATAAACAAGGCTCCCACTTTTTTTTTTTTAAGTATGTGGTGCCAACAAAAGTAACAGGCTATATATTCTGCAAGGTGCCCAAGTCACTGTTCTGAAAGCACAGGTAAGTTTTATAGTAAGCAGGATATGCAAAACAAACAAGAGTATCAGCAAAGAGCCACTCGTCTCACTAAAGAAATGAATAACACCATTATTCCCAGCACAATCATCAAATAACTTATCCGATATACATTAACAGAAGTATACTAGATATTTACTTCCATTTGTTATTAGCATTAGTACTATTCTCCTTTTATCACAGAAACCCAGAATTGGTTTGGGTTGGAAGGGATCTTAAAGATCATCTAGTTCCAACCCTTCCTGCTCTGAGCATGGACACCTTTCACCGGACCAGGCTGCTCAGGGCCCCATCCAGCCTGATGCAGAACACGTCCATAAAGGGAACGTCCACAACTTCTCTAGGCAGCCTGTTCCAGTGCCTCACCACCCTCATAGTAGAGAATTTCTTCCTTATACCTAATCTAAAGTTACCCTGTTGCAGTATGAAGCCATCACCCCTTGTCCCATTCACTGCATGTCCTTGTAAAAAAATCCCTCTCCAGCCGACTTGTAGGTCCCCTTTAGGTCCTGGAAGGCTGCTCTAAGGTCTCCCTAGTGTGTTCTCTCCAGGCTGAACAGCCCCGACTCTCTCAGCCTGTCTTCACAGGAGAGGGGCTCCACCTCTCTGGGTCACCTTTGTGCTCCTCCTCTGAAGTTGCTCAGGTCACAGTCATATCTTGCTCAGAGTAGATATGGCAAGTTCTCTATTATGTCTACTCTTTCACTCTACTTTTTTAATATCGCTTACTATTTACCATGTTTAAATTACTTTTCATTTCTCCCACTTAACCAATGCATTTAAATGTTAAGATTTATTTAACATTTCACAATGCGCTCCTGTATTCACAATGATAAGATAGTATAAAATCTGGGTTTACTGAATCTTTCCCTTTGAGTTGTTGTTTGGCCTTGAGTAAGTCACTTTCCTCTTACTGAAAATTATTAATGTTATTTTCATTTATAGATGAAAGGCTCTACAAAACTACTAAACATTAATCATGAATAATCCAGATAAAGTTTAGTTAATAACAAGGCACAAGAAATCAAAGTATCAACTTGACACTGGATCCTCTTATTCAGTTTTATATTGCAAGCAAGCATGCTGATATAAGCAAGATAATGAAATAAACATGAAATGTACCACCCGAGGCTTCAAAGTCTCTAGGTTTAAAAGATGTCCAACTTACATGGGAAAGGTCAGTGGGAACACTGACAAAAACTTTTACAGAAGAGTTGATAAAGAAAACTAGTAACTTTTTAAGAGAATAATATTCATTTTAAAAGAGAATGTTGGGGAAGATCAGAAAATACAACTGCACTTCTCAAGACTGCAGCCTGTCAGGCTTCAATCAGTAAAATATAGGCAGATCTTTCACCAGATATAAATGTTGTCTTAGTGTGAACAATGAAAAGTAGGAAAAAAAGAAAAGGTTTGAGGAAAGAGTGTGCTTATCCACATAATGGATGCAGGAACCACTGGTCACATCCACCACTGCTAATGGAAAATACAAGGACCCAGAATACAACCATCTTCATCAACATCATGTGAAATAAATTAAGTTTAAAAATATAACTAAATGGCCAGCATGCTGGCAAATCAAACTGCTTGTTGACACATCTAAAGCATAGGAGATAAGAAATGATTATCAGTGTTGCTCAAGTAACGACTGAGCATTAAGCTATTCTTTAACAATTGAGGAAAGAGTGCTGAGCATGACACTGGGAAGGCAGACTATAAACACAGCACTGTATAATTTGTAAAATAATTACATATTACCATGGATAATAAAAACATCCACCTATATAAAATTAACTATCAACAAGAAAATTATTATTGTTAACAAAACTCAGGATCAGCATTGTAAACCCTTACAAACTGACAAGAATTTGAGAAGCTCCATAGTATGGCAGTTAATCCACAATTGGGAAGATTTTTGTAACTTCATTTAAAACATCTGCTGTTGGCCACTAAGGCACAAAAAAATGGCCTGGATGACAATTCATCTGACACCAGGTACAATTCTTGCACTAACATTACAGTGAAGTCTAAATGCCAAAAATTTACTTCTACAGTCCCAGAAATGTTCTTTAAAACTTTCAAAAACTTCCATTCCTTCCTTAAATTCAAGTCTATTCTCCATGTGTGTCACACAACTATATTTCTTCCCAAAAAGAAAAAGAAAAGGCCAAAGGCCCACTTGTGTAAAATCCAGAGACTACATAAAAATAACATTAATTATGAAGCAGGCACAATCCAGGTTTCTAGAAACATCATTCAGACATTCATTACCTGATAATTCAGAACCAAAGGATCCTGACTGTACGTGGGTCTAAAGGTTAAATACAACAGCTCACTCAGAAGGTGGTGACAGTAGAGGTCTGTTACTGACCATCAGCTCAAACTAGAGAACAGCACAATTTTTTTGGTAAGCCCTATTTTTAATGTGCTGAAAGAAAAAGGTCAAACTGAAGTCTTTAATACTGAAACCTAGTATCTCGGGATCTTAAGCTGCCAAAAGTGAAAACATCCATTTTTAAAAAGTTATTACAACAGTTTTCTAACAGCACTCACCATAACCAGAAAAATTATAATGTATTCCATTATAATAGCTACAAGAAGTAAGTCACTGGAGTAGAAATTTGGCATAGTCTAAGAATTACTGATCATGATCAAATTACATATCCAGATAGAGATTACTAACTTTTATATAAATATACAAGGTACATCGATGCTCATATTCCTGAGTTTTTAAAATTTCAGAAGCTAAAAGGTGTTATGAACAAAATTAATTGGGAAGAGAAATCTTAGACAGAAAAACATGAAAACAAAACTTCCCTAACAGCTTTTATATTTGGTCAGGCAATTCTAAAGCTAGCAAAAGGACAAATTTTGTACAGTTTTGGCTACAGCTCAGCCTAATTTCCCAAAATCTGATGTTTATTTAAAAAAAAAAAAGTTTAATAAATAAGCAGGATCAATAACTTAAAACAGTGGAGGCTGGTTCACCATCAATATAAACTTCTGTTTCAGAGTGTAGAGTGAGAGACACAAAATATCCACCCATGACACCACCAAGGGTGTTAGTAACAAACACCACCTCAACAATAACAGAGGCCCATAATTAGACAGAGGTGGCACAAGTGTGAAAAATTGTAAGGACAGATCAAAAATAGTAAATAAATACTTCCATTCTAAAGTTGGAAAGATTCAAAATGGTATAATTGTATCACATTATATTGATTTTCCTTCCAACTCATTTGTTAAGCAGATGTTCCCGATCAGATGTTAAAAAACATTGCAAGAAAAACATTTTAAATCAGCATACTTGTTAAACTTATCTCTAAGTCCTAGAGTAGTCAGCCCAGCAAATCTTTGATCTGCTGATGCTCTTTTAAAACTACGTATTTTAAAATCTGTATGTGTCTTTAAATACTAGGGACTGCCACCATGCAGAGAAGTGAAAACACAGTGTCAAAGGGACAAATCAAGTTTAAGGCAGTCTGATATGATAGAGAATTCAGATGAGATAACAAGAACTAAGGAAAGACAGATGCATTCAAATGTATTCAAACAATAATTGCATGCCTTATTTTTAAATAGTGGCAAAGATGAATCACTGAAACAAGTCATCCAGAAAAGTAAATGGTAGATTCTCAGTATCTTGATACACTAAAAAAAAAAAAAACTAAGCCAACCAGAAGTTCAGAAATCAAACCCATTGAGACAAAAACTGATGCCGTAATATATTTAAGGTGAAATGTTCATGTATTAAGATAGATGCAGTACTTAATGCAAGTCAACTTCAGAAAGCACACGAACTTTTCACATACACAACTAGATTAATTAGCAGCATGGTAGTAATGGTCTTTAATAAACCTAAAATAACGATTTGCCAGCCCATTAGCAGAACAAAAAGCCCTCCAAATTAAATAGTACAGAAGGATAATGTTGGGGGTTTTTAAATAGAACAACATGGTACTGTCTCATTTCTGTTGCATTCAATTCAGTATCAGTGACACCTGATTCTTCCTAGTATTTTCAAACCATTTCCAAAGAGACTTCAGGTCATGTTACAAGTCAGTGCTTTTGGGAAACCTACATCTAGCCATTAACAGAGGCAGAATACCCATTTCTATTCTGTTCGGTAATTCATCAACTTTTATCCAAAATAAATGCTTAAACGTTCAATGTTCATTTGCAAGGTCTGGATGCAGTTTGGCTAACTGGCCCAGCTTGGCTCTTGCGTATTTCTACTGTCACAGTGCAAATACAGTCAACTGTTTCTCCTCAAGGACTGTCACACATGGATTCACGTAAGATTCAGAGAAACCATGCTTTTTTTCTATTCAATGTCATTAAAAGAGCAGGAATTATCAGATTATAATGGGGGACTTCAAACTACATAATCTGAAGTTCTTTTTTTGAAAGTAGTTGATCACAGAAGTTGCAACTTCAGAAAAATAATGGCACTGGGGTAAGTGATATAAACATTCTTAAGTAAAATACAGACCACAGTAACAACCTTCCTAAAAATTGGAAATGGTACCAGCTATGCCTTTTGGAGGTCAAAACCAGAATTCAAGCCTCACTAACGTAACAACCAAACACAGGCAAGCAACTCCTTTTATCATGTTTAACAGTCCTCCCCGTCCTCCCCTGAAAGCACAGCTCACCCAAAGATGTTTTTATAGAATACAGACTGAACTGTATTGAACTGCTTTGGGCCGTTTCCTGCACACAAAACCTACAGCTTATTTACTTCAGAGCAGTGAGAGCCTAAGTCAAACAGTTTAGATAACATACCACATTTGCACTCAGCAGACATCACTGGCTCCTGATCCAAAATGCTCTTACACGTGCTAATCAACAAAGCCTCCAATGGACTAGGAACTGATTATCTTAGAAACTGTCTATCCTCCACAATTCTCAGCAACAGCTGTCGTCAATTACAGCAGCATACCTAACAGTTTAAGAAAAAACTCCTAAGGATGGAGCGCAAAGTAAACTTTCTAAGACTTCATCAACAGAATTCCTTTCAGGGCAAAGTGTAAACCAGTTCTTTGCACAGCCCTTCCCCAGTGAAAAATGAAGTTGTAATAGCAAAAATAACCTGGAGACAGCAAAGATGATCTCTACTTAAGCATAAATCATAGGCAGGCAGAGAACGTATAACACATTTCCACCAAACCAGATTTTACTTTCACATCAGTATAAGGTAACAAAGGCTAAAAGATTCAAGTGCAAACAAAAGCAAAAAGCACAACATTCAAGTAAAGCCAACATGGTTATGTAAAGAAGGAATAATGTGAAAGGAATGCTTTCACTTTTATTTCTTAAAGATAAGTGCCCTTCTCACATGTGGCAAAGTACTTTCAGAAAACCTCTGAACTAATTTTGTGTGGCAAGTGAGCTTTGCTAATATTACAGCTTAAACAGAAAAACTGTTTGTAAACATCAAGTTCCTGGCTTTTCTCAGATTTATGAGAAGGTGAAATGAAGCAAAACATGCAAGAATCTCACCAGTTTAATTAATCATTGAACAAAGCTACCAGTACAAGCCTTATTTAGTCACATTCCCATCCAAAAAGCTGGAGAACAGACTCTTGTTCTCATCTCACTGACAAAAGGATGCCAATAATATCTTTTTAAATTTTCCATTTTCACAGGGGTTTACCGCATCTGTAGTACCTAAATTATGAAGCCATCATAAAATCTAGAGGCAGGAAAAAATGCATCATCTTTCCAGCATGCACTTACATATCTAGTAATTGCTCATGGTCCCATCTTTGCTATGCACTGAAATTCCCTATGTAGGTTCACCGCCCATACAGCTCCCGTTGTTGGCTCAATAGCAAACTTGCCAATTTCAAGTTAGGATATACAAAAAAAGGTTTGAAATTCATCAGTTTATTTGGAATAGGCCGTGTTTGTTTACCTGAAGTCTGAACTTATTTCAACACAGTATTAATTTTAACAACTTCAGCAATCGCTACTATTTATATACATCCATATGACTCCTACGGGTACAGCACTTAGGCCAAACACAGGCCACATGTGCCAGCAAAAAAAAAAAAAATCTGACAACTGGTAATCACAATTGTGTTAACTCATAATTACAGTTACTACACTGACAAAAAGAAAAAAAAAGGACTGATTTCAAAAATAGAAATCATTATCACCCACAAACAATGTAATTTTCTTATTGCCCAGTTTTAGATCTTACAGTATTTCAACCTGAGTTGGAAAAGTAACAGTGGATGATGATTTAGAGAGAGATGTGATTTAAGACTAATTTAACTGAATGTTTCATGAACCTTAAATTCTTAAAAATATTTTCAATAACAACCCTCAGCCCACATGTAATTGGAATGTATTCTGGAATCTTTAGTTTCCACAGAGAATTATCAGTAAATAGCTGAACTAATGTGTGACAAGTAACAGAACTGACAAATAACTTTAATGAAGTTTCTTTGGTCTGAAAAGAGACTTATGAGGTGCTTTTTAACGAAGTTTCAGATCTTTGCAAGGGAAGGTTATCAGGATTACCGAGAGTCAAGTGGAGAATGGATATCGTGGAGCTGAGTGGCAGAGCTAGAAGTGTATTCTTTTCTCCCAAGTGCCATCCCAGTACATTTTGTACATGACTCTTTCACATGTATACCTCTTTTATGAGTATACCACCAAAGCAATGCTATGCCAACATGATGGAACAACTGTTTCTTAAAAGCAAACCATAAAGCCTCCAGGATGTGTAATACCACAGGGCATGTAGCTAAACTGAACTACTGATGGGTACAGTACAGCAATCTCACTGTATGAAACTCTCAAACAGCTAAAATGTGTTAATTGCAGCCCTTACACAGAAATGCAGACTTGTACCCCACTTGAACTGCTGTATCCCAAAGAAAAACGTGTGATGGTTAAACATCTACCACTGATGGCAATGGACAGCTAGCACAGACTGAGTCAGCTAGGTGAGAACAGGGAGGTGGAGAGGCTCTGGGGCAGGAAAACTGGAGAAGGCAAGCTGCTTCTAAAAACTCTTTTTGAAGGCCTGGAGGAAAAAAAAAAAACCATGAAGACCTTCAACTTCCCTCTTCAGCCATCGGAATCCCCAACAACAATTAAAAAAAAAAACCCAAAAAAAACCCCCAAAAAACAACAAACCAACCCAGGGAGGGAAACCTTGTGACAAACCTGCCTTCTCCTCCCTCCCTGCTCTCACCTCCCGGCAGCGAGGCTCTGGCTGCAGAGCTCCCTGCCGGGGAGCACCTGCCCTCGGCACGCCCCGGGCCGCCGCCGCTCCCGGCGGGACCCCGCGGGAGGCGGGCGGGAGAGGCCGAGGAGCGGCGGCG
>VZRO01001248.1:680473-822973 GCA_013397915.1 Daphoenositta chrysoptera
AGGCGCCCGAGCCCGCGGCCGCCCGGCGCCTGCTCCCCGCTCCTGCTCCCTGCTCCCGGCGCCCGCTGCCCGCTGGCCGGGGCTGCGGGGCGCCGCTGGAAGCGGAAGGGCGAGCGTGGGGCTGCCCTCGCGGCTTGGCCGGCGCCCGCTTCTCGCCACCCGCGCTGGGCAACAGCAGAAGGGCGCCGGGGTTGTTTGAAATTGGGAGGGTTTGCGTCTCTTCGGGGCCTTTCGGCCTCTTGAGGAAGTCCGATCTGCTTTCATTTACATAAAGCGTGCGTAGAGTGTAGTTACCAGGCACGCAATGCGTGGTGAGGGCTGGGGGGAATGGGCTTAAAAGGAATGTAATACAAAGTGAGTCCGTCACATCGCTGCTTGGGAGCGGCTGGCCGGGTTCAGACCGCCTGGGAAACGTCCTGGTGGAAGGAGCCAAGCGCCCGGCTGGCGCTGCGGGCGGCCGGAGGTGGGGCTGCCCGCCCGGGGCGTTCGTCAGGCCCAGCAGTGGGGTCCCCTGCGCCACCCTACAGCCCGGTGGCAGCTCGCTGGGACAAGGGCCAGGTTCCCCGGGCGCGCTTGGACCGCTGGCACGCGACTGAGATCAGTCAGAAAGATCACCAAAGTTTTGGAAGATCCGGTAAACCTGCCGTTCGCTTGGCATCGGCCCTTCATT
The DNA here is from genome assembly GCA_013397915.1 of Daphoenositta chrysoptera. Lineage (NCBI taxonomy): Eukaryota > Metazoa > Chordata > Aves > Passeriformes > Daphoenositta > Daphoenositta chrysoptera. Next base: position 681,144 of record VZRO01001248.1, read on the forward strand.
AAAAATCAAGAAGGAATGTGAAGAGAGGAGCCCCAAATATTGAAGAGTTCATTTTTCTTGCCAAAACAGCCTGCAAGGGGTGTATTTATGCAAGAGTTTGAAGGTGCCGAGAAGCGCCTTGTGACTTAGGTTGCTCCTTGTGACCATTTTACAGTTTCTCATGATATGTGCTGATGCACGAGGTATTCAAGCTTTTCTTTGGAGACACCAGTGCGAGACAGAAAGGGGAAACTAGAGACATACTACATTATAGATGGCAGCTGAAGCAGAAATACTATTTGAACCTGAGTCTTGGAAAAATAAGCCTAAAACTGGCATGTTTGACTATTAGAATGTGCTTCAGGGTAACCTAGGAACAAAGATGATCAATCTGAGATACATCTAGAAATGAAACGGGAATAAAACTTTTTACATTTAATAAAATTGCATGATGAATGTATGGTATCTAATCTCTGAAGACATTTCTTAAAATTCCCTTGATTCCCAGAAAGGAACTTTTTTGCTTTTTGGGTGATTTCAGGGCAACATAATCAGCCTATCTATGTGGTTTTGCCAAAGATACTTAGAGAGGAAATCTTAACTCCCATGTCAGTCTACAGATGTTTTTAAATCCCAGATGTTTGATTAAGAAAAGAGAGACCAAAGTAGGTTCCGGCCTGCTGATGATAGTGTTTTACAGCCGTACATTTACATTTTTTGCTACATCAGATTGTTTAAAGAGCCATTTAAAGTTAAATTGTTGGTAGACTTAAAATTAAAAAGCTCAGGACAAAAAACAAATGAAGACGTGAGAATTTCCTTGCATGTCCGCATATCCATTAATTTCAAACACATAGCTTCATTTTCTGTTTGCAATAAAGATTTTCTGTTTGTGTCTCCTTACATTTATTTTGTGTTAGAGCTGATCTTGATATTAAAAAAGCCAAGGAGTCAAGCGTATAATTTTTTTCTAGTAATACCATGTTTTGAATACCTTGAACAGCTCAGTGATGAAAATACAATTTTGTTCGACACAGGGCACGGAATTTGATTTAGAAATAATACAGCCATCTACAGTCAGTCTGCACATATCACAGTGACCTGTCCACTATGAATACATGGAAGTGCCTATTTTCTGCTTTTGCAATACAGTGCATTTTAGATAAGAAGATGCACAAAAGTAGCGTGTGTTTGGGACATGAAATGGCAATGTGAAGAATTACAGCACATTACGTGTTGAAGATATGGGTGTGTAGACAGGGGTCACTAGCTGAAATTTTTGTAGAAATAATCAAAACCTTTTCTTTGTAAGCCTGCAGATTTGCGCTACTGTTTAAAAAAGGGGAAGTGTTCACCTGCCTTTGGCACATATTCCCACTGTGTCCTCAAGTCAGGCAATTGCGAGTTGTCTAAATAACTACTGGAGTAATTATATGAGCATAGGATATCTAATTGTGTGTGTGCTTAGGGGATGTCTTAAAAGATTCGGCCCTCTCAGTATTCTCAATATGAAAATTTTCCCATGGAAAATAAAAGCTGGAACAAAAGCCAGCAGGAAAAACAGCAGTAGAGTCTGCCAAAAGTAGTTATTCTTGTTTCATTGGCAATCAATTGTTAGGCTAATCATAACACTTAGAATGCTATTTTAAGTAAGAATGGAGGTTCCACCCCAAAATTAAAACATTGTAAGGAAATTAATCCCTTCTACTTACGCACCAATAAAGAGAAAAATAAATTCCAAATATTACTAATTTCTGTATTTTCAAGATTATGGAAGGTTAAGGTCAATCTACTTTATGTTCACAATATGTCCTACTGCAGAGTCACAAGGAAGAGTGTGTAAACTTCATATAGGTGAAGAAAATAATGTTTCTTATATTAGGTGTTGACTTGAGGTTTTAAATATTTTTAAAATTTTACTTGGCTGTGCATTGCAATTACAAAAAAATCTTGGTTTATATTTAGTTATGTTATTAGTAGCGTTCTTCATTTAAGTAGTCTGGCCTGTAATCTGTCTTAAGTTTTATACAAATTCTTCACATCTCATGTGTAAGTGGTATCCATAGCAAAAAATGTATATGTTGCTTGCTAGCATTTTAGTTTCTCGTCATTGGGAGGGAAGAGAGTAGCCCAGCTTTGTTATCAGCTGTAGAATAAAGCCATTACATGTATTTGAACTAGTTAGGAGGATTTCATGTAGTTTGAAAAAGTATGGTATAGATTTTCCAATTGAATAAAATATAAAGCAAAATTTCTTGACTTTTAGTTAACTCATGCAAACAGAATATAAAAATTCCCACCAATTTTTAATATATATTTGTGTGAATTATATACAAAGCATTTTATTGAATGCATATGCATGCATGATTTTGTGCATATACAAAAATATAAATATATATACACACATTAGTTGTATTTCAAATTGTTATAGCATCTTGTTTAGATTTCATATTTGATCTGTAATCCAAGAGATTTTGAAATCTCAAAAATCTGAAGAAAATCTCAGGGAAGGTTTTATGACTGCAGCTTCTCCCATGAGTCAAATAAAACTACAACTCCTCTATCAACTGAATTTCCATAGAGAAACTGGGAAATATTTGTGGAGTACTTCTGTCATTTCTGGACCCTACAATGAGATGTATTCTATACACACCCATTAAGGACAAAGTCATATTGATTTTAAACTTGATGAATTTTCTTCCAGTAGAATCTGTTTGATGCCGTTGTCAGCTTGCCGTTTCCATTGTAACTATTGATCTAATCACTCTCAAGTTCTGTTTTTGTACATTATTTAAAAATATTTACCAATCATGAGGAGAATAATTACTTACAAGTTTTGTTCTGTCCTTTTCATTCTCCACCCAAGCCTTCTTGTGCGAAAAAAGTAACCTCATTTTGCCTCTGAATTATAATAAGATTTGGCCGTAGACATTTACACCATAACTTAAATGGGTCTTAAATAATTTTAACATCCTTGGGTTTAGTGGAGCTTAGGTAAAGTCTTTGTGAAGCTGTATGTGAAGTGATACGACTCAGTATAATTCTCCTATTATTAATTACACTTCCCAAATACCTAACACAACAGGCTGTGTCTTCTTCCAGTAGAGAACCAAGCATCTCATGCTTTCTCACTAAAATGCATAGCTTGACATCCTGACAGTTAAGTCAAACATGATGAAATGCATCATGTAAGTTGGACAAAGAGGCACAACTTAATGTGTTCTGAAAAAAATTAAAGGAATCAAGAAAAATGGAATGAAAAAGAGGAATAAAGGCTGATGAACTACTGTTGGAAAGAATAAAAGGAATCATGTACTCCAGACTAGCTCAATTAAAATTTGCCACATGTGAGACTTCCTCTAAAATGTGTACAGAAAGTGACCTGGTCTTGTAACACACAGTGCACGAGCAGAGAGTCACACCAGCACAATGTTGTGTACCACGAAGCTGTTGGGCCAGTGCACAGAGAGATGGAGAAACTGGATAGAGCAGAGCAAGGCTATGCACAGATTTAATGGAGAAGGGCAAAAGGAAAATAATCTGGATACCAGAAAAAGTTCCTTCTAAGAACGTCCAGAAAATAAACCATGATTCCTGTGATATGAGTGACCAGTGCAACACTTTTGCATGTGGTCCCTTTGGTCCTAATTCAGGCAAAACCATCCATTGACACTTAAGTTCCATTGATTTCAGCAGAGCTTAAGTGCTTTCATGAATCGAGGCTAATTAAGTGCATCACATACAAATACTTGTGTGCATAAATTGTTTACAGGATTGGGGCTTTAGGGCTTGTCTAAACAGAGACACTCAGGAAAATAAATCCAAATTAACTAAAGGTATGAATTTAAAGTGGATTAGTTAAACCACATTAAACCCCAATGTGGACTGGGGTTTAATGTGGTTTAACTAATCCACTTTAAATTCACTGTTTTAATTACTTTGGATTAACTTTCCTGAGTGTCCCTGTTTAAGCAAACCCTTGGTGTATTGAATAAAGTCCCCAAATGAGTCAAAATTAAAGTAGACCCCAATCTATATAAATAACAATTCTGCATCGGCAAGGGATGAAATCTTTAATTTTTACAATTCCATTGACTCTCTATCACCAATGTGCCGAGGAACAGCAGCAATGAGATCAAGTATCAGTCTGTGAACATGGCAGTGGAACTAAGCCATGAAACTCCAAGCTATGTAGGAAAGGCTGGTCTGAGAAAAAATCAGAATAAAACCCAAATTTTCAAATCAGTCTTGTGTATTTCGGCAATATTAAATTGCAATTTAAAAATGAAGATCAGATTTATTTCCACTTAAGTTGGCAAGACCTGTGAAGGTACTGTGGCTGCCAATACAGTCTGTGATGGCTAGCAGGGAACCCAAAGCTGGCAAAAGAAGTAAGACAAGCCTTATTTATGTAAATAAGAAACCATTTGTATTTAATAATAAGCTATTACTTCTGATTAGCCACTTACATATGATACATAAATAAAGCACTCAAATAACAGTTGATATTATTATTTTGATAAATGAACATTTGTGTTCTTTTGAAAACTACAGTCTGATTCCCAGGGTAGCATTTGTTTAGAGTTCTGCTGGAAGTGGTGAGACTTCATTAGACTTTGAATTGGGGGTCAGCGCAGCAACCATATTCTTCAGGTGCATTAAAAATTAAATGAGGGGGAAAACATGGAATTGCAGCTATGCAAATTAACTGAGTGTGGATAGATTTTTTTTAGTAAGTAGGCAAATAAATAAATAATAAACCATTGATAACTACTCAATTTGGCATGAAATATCAGACATTCATGGCCAGACACCCAGCTGGTGTAAGTGGGCAGATGGTCCTATCTTTACTTAGAAATGATAAGTTTGGGAAAAATTTCGTTTGATTTTTTTTTTTTAATTTAAGCAAAATCTGTTCCTCTGCTGAAAGTGACAATTCTTTAAATAAAAATATTGTTGAAAAAGGTTAGTCTTTTTGTATTCAAGTTGTGCAATTCAATTTTGATATTTAAAACTTGAAACTTGCTATGAGGCTAATACTATTTTACTTTACACTGATGAAAGTGCCTGCAACCTGACTGCTTTCCAACCCTGGTAAGATACACATGCATGAGGCTGTCACAGCCACACTTCCATAAAATAAAAAATTGCCTATCATTGAAAGAAACTTTACCCCTTAAAGTAATATGTGCTCAGTGCTTGATAACCAGTGATGCTCACTCAAAGGGCAATTCTTAAGAATTGTCTCCTTTGACCATTTCTTTGAAAATACTGCAAAGCAGTTTGAATGTGACAGGGACCGTGTGGTTCTGGTCAACATCTGCTGCTGCCGCCACTCCCTGCAGAGCTTCAGGGCCCTCTCTGAGCACAGCCTTCCTCTGCAGTGGGACAGGGCTCCTCCCGCTGCTGACACTTGGCAAAGGGAGGGGGCTGAACCTGGTGAATTGGAGAAAGAAGCAAAGCAAGAAGATGGGGGAGAAAGAAAACTGCACTGGAGGCATGAGAGGTGGGTGAGAGTCAGTAGAACACCTACTTGATCTCCAAAAACTGAGAAGAGTAGCAAATTGAAAGTTTGAGTAACTTTACCTCAGTCAGTTTTTTTTATTCTTGTCCTGCTGACCAAGTGCTTCAGTAATTTTTCTTTCTCTGCAGCTAGCTTTTTTCCTCAGTCCCTTCCCACATATAACTTTATAAATTTTTTTCTAAAATTAACCCCAAACCTTAAAGCTGTTGTTCTTAAACACTATTGTGCTGTACCAATAATTATTTTATATTGTCCTTTCGCTAGCCTAGAACATAATTAAGCATGTTCCCAGCTGTTCAGTTCTTGATGCAGAAGATTCCCTCAGCTTGCATTGATGAGAATAATGGGCTGTGAAACTGTTGCTTGTGTACAGGTACAGTCTAGGTAGAAGTTAGGAGGAAAGTTACAGGAAAAAAAAAAAGTAAAAGAGAGTGTTCATTTTCACTTTGATCTTTATATTTCCAGAATTTATTTAATAAAAAAATATCCCCATAGACAGGTGAAAAAACACACATTGACTTTTGTTTATGCTGAAAATGATTGCTCCCCTGGTAAGTAGAAAAGGTAGTTCTAATCCATGCCCTATTTTGGAGAACTCTAATTTAGTGCCTGAAGGAATTTGAGGGCAGCAGCACCTCTTTCATTACGCTTACTCCCACTTGTTTTTTGCAACAATTAAGTGTAAGCCCTACAGCAGCACAACTGTTAAGATTTTTATGGCTCTTAAAAGGGACACTGACAATATGAAATGAGTGAAGTATCATGCACTGAATAGTACCAATTGTTTATGGGACTCTTTTTACCATGTTGTAGCATTGAAAATGTGGTTTAAATTTTGGGTTTTTTCCTGATACAGTGTTTGTGTGGGCCAAACAGCAGTAGAGTAATTGCCCTCTGGCTCTGCAAAATGTACACAGGATCCTCTATGCTCAAGCACATTCTCTTCTTCTCTGGTGATCTGATGTAGCAGCATGCTTCTTCACCAGAGGGGTGTCCTAGAAAAATAAGGAACTCCCTCTCTGAGGTGTTTTCAAAATAATATTACTTTTTATTGCCACAATTTTTATTCAAGGATTTCACTAAAGCTTTAAATGTGTCAATGAATATTCAGATTAGCCCTAAAAAATATTTGTCAGTCATAGAGTAAAGTGTGGGAAGGATGAATTTAGGAGTTCACAGCCACAAAGTCAATCAAAAACAAAGAACGCTTCTGCTGAATTTATCATATCCGTTAACCTCATTATGATAGTGATTGTCTGGGGTGCATTTCAGTGTAATAACCGGTGAGAGATTGGGAAAGGATGAAGCAACTGTTTCCTCTAGAACACTTTATACAGTGCTGCCAGGGGAAGATTGTCTTATTTCTGTCCTCTCTGTAATTCTTCTTTTCCCTCAGAGTGAACCGAGGCAACTGGCCCTATTCCTCTCTGAGTAAACATTTGTAGTGTTTAAGCAAGCCAGAGAAGACAGTTAAAAAAATTCACCTTTCCAGTATGAAGGCAACTGAAGACAATTACCATTATTCATCTCTATGCTTCTACTCTTTTTGAACAGCTTTTTACATTTCCTGTTGATCTTAGGTAGGGGTATAAGTGGTGGTAAGTTTCTGCAGGAGTGAAACTACACAGAAAATCTTAACAGCACTTTTCTACACATGTAGGGGGCAGGACACAAACAAGGAATAAACTGGAGAATAGAAACCTGGTTGTACTCCTTTTTGCCTTGGCTCTAAGTGGTAACAATTTTGAAGCAGAGAATTAAAATGCTAGTATCTTTTCCCAAATCTGATTTATGTAAACCTCTTCAAGATCTAGAATTATAAACACAGTAACTTTGTTGTTTCATTTTTTTAAACTATTTACAAGGCCCAGTGTCTGAGGACTTGCAAAGGTCTGCAGTGAAGAAGAGAAAAGGAAAGAGAGATAGCTTCTGTTTTTTAGGAAAATGAATGATCTATGAATTTGCTAGGAGTTCTCTGCAATTTCAGACATGCGAACGCTTGATCTCTGGAACTGTCTCTGAACAAGGAGAATGCTGAAACTTTAGCAATGGTGTATTTTGTCTCAAGAGTTCTTTAAGCTGTGGTTTTGATCAATACTGATGAGAACAAACCTAAACTAGTCCTTCAATTTTATATTTAGTCTCATCAGGGATTGGGAAAAGGAAGATGGCTTTCAACTACCATTTTGTCTTCTAAAATCAGAAATCAACTAGGCAAATGAAGGACAACTTCTCTTTCAAACAGTGTGCTTCATCTTTCCTTTAATTCTTTTTCTTCCCTTCTCTCTGTCCAAAATCCCAGGTTGGTGTAGATTCCTCATACTTCAGTATGACAGAATTATTTCATGAAAAAATGTTGATGTGTATAGTCTTTTTGAAAAAAGCACATTCTTTTCTCAGCCTTCAGGTAGCCAGTCTCTTGATTCTTGTAAAATTGTCAGTCACTTTCCAATCATCACAAATTCTTCCAAGTTTTATGGATCATAAATTTGTACTATAAAAAGATGCCCAGGTAAATGAAACATATCCCTTGAGCACATACACACATGATTTTCTTAAAAAAACTCTAATATGTTTGTTTTTTTATAAAAGCATAAAGAAGACATCTATTTTTTGCTCTGCTCCTTTCTGAATGTGCTTGGTCATTGAAACAATTTAAAATGAAAATTTTCTTGAGATCACAAGGAGTCAAACCATTAAACATTTTTAAAGTGTCTCTCAGTAGGAAAAATTGTCTTGTGCCCTTAGTTAAAGACTGACTTCAAACCCATGATTTCTGCATTGAGTTTTATTAGCAGTCAGTGAGCAAATTTGAAGGGCCTGATCCTGTATTGCTGACACCATGCTGGATGAGGCAGAAATAAAACAGCACACTGGAAATTAGATTAAAGGCCAAGTCTGCAACTGTTATTGAAATCCAATAATTCCAACTGCAGTCTTACCAGCAGTTAGTAGAGTCCCCGTGGTGCTAAATTATCATAAATCTTGAGGGTATCTACTATTGTGCCAACTGTCCAATGAGATGCAACTATCCCTGCCTCAAGAGTTGGAAACCAAAAGCCATTCTCCCATCAAAGGGCAAGTTTTCTTCAGGAGGGACTGAGACCTGGATAAAGAACTGGTAATGTCTTCTATCACCTTCTGTAATCCCTTTCCCTATCTTTACCAAGTCTACACAACAAAACAAAAACAAAAACAAACAAAAAACAATTAAAAAAAAAAAACCCAACCTTAGAGAGGACACTCGGTTTCTCTTGCAAAAAGTACAAGTAGTCTGTAGCATTAGCAATCAACGTCAGACAGTTCAAAGACCACATAAAGGACTTTTTTTCAGCTAGACAAGTGTAAATATAGCCCTTTTAGTTACAACACATCTCCAGACAATGTTTGTATCCTAATCTTGAACACTATTGCTTTTGACTTCCCCAGGCACAAGGTTTTTTCAAGGAAAACAGAAATAAGAAAAAGAAAGAACTCAAAGGTTTTAAACTTGATACAATGTGCTTGATTCTCCTTGCCTATCAATTTCATCCTAAGCAGAAGAACGTGGGTCGATTGGAGTGAGTTGTGTATGAGATCAAGAGTCATGCAGAGACCAAATGTCCTGTTCTCATCATAAATCTTTATATGGGATGAAACAAAGTTTTTTAAAGTAGCATGAGTGAGAGGTAGGTGAGTTAAAAGGAAGGCACCTGAGCATCAATATTCCTGCCACGTTACTGTTTCTGAATAGCAAATGCTAAGTGAACAAAAAACTAATTCACTGAGTCTGTTCTTTCTAACAAAATAGAGTCAGAACAATATGAAAATAACCAAATGCAGTTAGTCTCTTTTGGACCAACCCATCTTTGCCTGTGGTATTAGGAAAAGAAGACATGAATAAAACTGAATCTCCCCTTACTGAGGTCACTGTAGGATTGGCGACTAAATTCAGCAGAGGTGGTTTTACTCATTCATGAGGACAAATTCCTTGTGAAAGCTCTGAGGAGGCTATCCCATCTGATAAATGTTTCTTTGAAACAAAGGTTGAGTTCGAAGACTCAATTAAAAGTGAGGTTTTGGTGTCAAGAACTGCCTTTTCAAGACACTGTTTCAAACAAATCTATACACCCTTGCCAATTTTGCTGGTCATACAATCTTTCAGTAGCTACAGCAGCTACCAGTTAGGGGTAAAGAAAATATTTTGGGCAGAAATAGGGCTAATTTTAAATACCCTATTAGTGTTCTATAGAAGGGGTCTTTTTTTATTAAACCCATCAGATCTTCATGACTATTTTCTTGCTACCTTTCTTTTTCTGCTGACTAAACATTTTGATATTGTCACAAATGAGAAAAAAAAAAAAAGGCTTGCAGCTGAAAAATCCCAAAGACCTTGTTTTCTGTTTCAAAAGATGAATTATTTCAGTAATGTGATAGGGGCTATTCAGCTTCATTTGAAAGAAAATTAGAAGATCTGTGTCTTGAAGAGCCCAAGTACTTCAAATACAGCATTAAAAAAATCTGATGGGCAGCCATCTTTGCCTAGTGTCACTGAGGTCTCACTGTTCCCAGTGTCTTTTGGACCATAGCCAGACTTTTTTTCCTGTGTTAAGGAAAAGATAAATAACATTCAATTTCTTCATTTTCAGTCCCTAATTTTGGATATCGTCTTCAGAAGTTTCAGATTTATGTAGTCTCATAATGTGCCCTGGAGATATCACATACCTAATTCTTCTTGTTCATTATCACCCCTTGTTTTGTATAAATTGCTGTTATGTTGAGATTTCTCTTCCCCTTTTATTAAGGCAGTTAACCATTTACCAGTTTTATATGAATTATCATAGAAAAATTTATTTGGTCTATAAAAATAATTGGCTTCTTTAACAGCAATATTATTCAATAGTGCCTTAATCTGTAGCAATTCTACATAAGGTTTTTACTATGGGATTTTTGATGTTCTAATTTTTTATTGTTATCTTTGCTAATAGCTCCAATTATTCTTGCCTTTGGCATTTCCTAATTTCATGACATACACCTAAAATCCAGCTTCTAAAAGTCACTTTGAAAGCCTTCAGTACACTATGATATGAAGCAGAGACCAAATTAAAATTTATATATTCCTTGATTTTCCTTTTAATGGCTATTAGAAATTCTTTATCCTTAAGTAATAGAGTATTGAATCTCCAATGCAAACCACTTTTATTCTCCTCTATTCAAATGATCTCTATTATTTCAGTGGTATATGATCAGATGAAAGGAATCCATACACTTTAATTCTCAATTTACTCCTAAACAGTTTTTTTTTTTTCCCTGAAAAAAATGCCATGTCTCATGCAAGACTGATTTTCCACAGAAAACGAGTCTGAACTTGCTTCATTGGGGTCAGTAGAACTACTCACAGGTTCAGAAAATAAAGCTGTTTATCTTCATGTTTATAAATTTGAGTCTTAAAATAATTTATTTCATTTATATTTTTAACTGCAAAGTACCAACCTTCTATTCAACAACTTTCAGATGAACTTAATTAATTTTTCCTGCTGATTTACTATTACACATGCATAGGGCAAACTGATGGGAAGATTCTGTTACCTCTTTTTTTACATTGAAATGCAAGCAGAAGAACTCCTTCAGAAGTACAGTATTCCTGAATGCACACTGTAGCCATACAGCTTAGGTCTCATGATGACAGCAACCTCCTCAGATAATCAGAGTTCTTCACTGTATCTCCAAATGAAGGACATTATAAATTGAACTGACTCTGTTTTTGGAAGAAATGTTGTGCTTCTCCATTTCTATATCTCTTAAATAGATGAGATGAGAATCCACCCCTTTCTTGTATGAATTGGATTTGTGCAATGAGTGCACTTATAATCAGTTGTAGATGAGTAAGATGCTTTTCTCTCCATATAAAACACCTCTGTGAAATTTAGCTAAGGTGAAACATAAACTATACTATATTTTCTGATTTAATTTTGTATTTTTACCAAACAGTTCTGCTGTTTGAATTATTAGTATAGAAACTTTGTTCTCTTACTCTTTTGATGGCAGAATTAGGTTTGTAGTAAGTACCCATATTATTACAAATATCAAAGCAGAGTGAGATGAACATGGACAAATAAGCTGTGTGTGATAAAATATAGCCACTCTAAGAGTAAGGCATTTATTCATTTCAAAGGCTGCTTTGTAATACAGGACTTGGTCATTTGGATGTAAGTTTCACATTTAAAGGTAAACTAACAAAGTGTTTGTTTTAATCAGCCTGTCCTGTGTAATCTGGTGGAAAAATAAACATCAGTTAAAAGGCTATCAGTCTGACAAAATTACTTACCTTAAATGTTAATTTGAAAAAACCCCAACTTCTTTCATTGTCATTGGTTTGATTGAACTGATGCTTCTCAGAGCAATGAAGAAGGAATCTTTCCCAATATGTTTCAAGGTCTCTTGTCTTCTGGGTTTGTTTTTTAGGGGTTTTTGTTTTGCTTTTGTGAGGTTTTTGTTGTTGGTTGGTTTGTTGGGGTTTTTTCTGCTGTTTACTGCCTTTCAACAGTGTCTTTGTGCCTGGAGGACAGCAGTTGTAACAATATGATGCAGGTATTTTTCCACAGAGAGCTGCCTGGTTCTTGCATGTTGTTTTAAAATTTCTGGGGTAAATGTGTCTTCCTCCCCTTTTCAATAGCCATCATTGACAGAGAAGGAGAAGAACATCTGTGGGTATATTTCCTGTAGTGGTATAGAGCTGTGTGGGGGTACTTTGTGATCTGGTAAGGCTTCTAGTCCTTTTGTGCTTTGTGTAGTATTTAAGGCTCCTTTTTCTGGAGTTTTATACTGACTATAATGCATATAGGAATTTAGAAAATGGTCATGAGTTAAAGGAAACTAAACTCAGCACAAATTAATATACTATCAGCTTCTGCAGTTATGTTATTCGGCTGTATTATTACATGCTGCCTAAGAGCTCTGCCTGTGGAATTGGAACACTTTATGTTGGAGTGAAAATAAGAGAGAAGATAAAAATACAAGATAAAGAAAAATGCCACAAAATTGCAATCAGGTGCTTGTGTCGGTTGAGTGGTGATACGTACAGGTTTCTACATGCTTGTTTGCTTTGGATAAAGTCACATTAAAGAAATGGAAAGCATTTTAATGGGGGAATCTGGTTCGAGCTCTCTGTGAGGAAAGCTAGATACAGCGTCTTGTAAAGTTTTGAAAGCCATGGCCCTTCTGCTTTCTCTTTTGTCTAGTATTGATGCAAAGTAATAATATGTGTAAAAAAATAAAGTGAATGAACAGTGACAGGGATGACAATAAAATGTTCCCTGTCATTACTGCATCTGCAAACACACCCATTTGTGATAGCAGTGACTACCCTGGAGTGAGCACAGAGTATATGGCATAGATTGTTCCATACTTTAGAGTACATTTATTCAAGCTTGTCTCTTTGTGGCTAGGTGCTATTCCATAGTCTGTCTTCAGCTGTTAAGTGCTGGTGCACTGTGTGTGTGATTTATTGTTCTCATAATCAGTAATATGTCTCTTATGTATATGCTTTCTTTTTCTTAGCTATTGTCTCCGATGGTCATATTAAAAAAATCTTTCCATGGTTTTGTAGCTTGTGCAGCAAGTCTGCATTTTGCTTCTTTTATACTCAGAATGTTTCCCTCTGCACTTTGTTTAAAACTTGAAATTGAGCTCCATGAGAGGTAGAATGACCTAAAAAATCATAGTATCCACTGGAATGCCTAGAGTTCAGTGAGTGGAGAGAGAGAGGGGGAAGCTAACTTACTGGTGTAAGTCTCCCATGCTTGCTGAAAGTTACTAGTCAATGTTTAGCCAGCAGCCCATGAGCCTTTGCTCTCCAGGCAGCATCTCTTTACCTGTTTAATGCTTATGGCTTTTTTTCAGTTATGTGTGTGTTCACCATGTTTGAATAGCATCTCCTGCCTCATTTGCTAAGCATAAGAAACCCCTCATTATACATCCATTTGCTGTCTTGCAGTCAAGTGGTCGCAGGGGTTAACTGAGGGATCTTCAGAGCTAAGCCACAATCTGCCTGCTTTGGCTTACTGAATTGTTAGTGAAAGCTTTCCTCCATTCAAAGATTCAGCTCAATAAAAAAATCAAGTCTGGCATGCGGAGTTTGTCCCTTCACACAATGTGGTCATCAGCAAATGGCTGCATGTTGGGTGTCCAGGAGGCCTCTGTGCTGTTGCTTTTACTGCACGGAGGTAAAGGCTGCCCTTCCAAGACTGCAGCTTCCTCACTCACTGCAACACCAATTGATTTCTGTTCGCAGAACAAACTCACTTAGGGCTGATGGGGATGTTAGAGGGAGTTTGTGCTGCTCCATTTAGAAGAGATTTTTGGTGCATTTTTTTATTCTCCTTCTATTTACTCTATGGGGGACGGTATGTCTCAGTGTGTTCACTGTCTGCCCAGCTTCCCTCTGTTCCATGCACTGTGGTGTGTAATTAACAAGAAACATGCCTTTCATGCAAAGGAAAAGCAATAGGTGGACTACGTGGCAATTTTCTAGTATGCAACTGTGTTTCCAGAGCTGTGCACATTGCTGCTGACACCTTTACAAATATAATGGTATGAATTTAACAGACCAACAGAAATGCAAGGAAAAGGCAAAACCATGCTGGCTTCTTCTGTGCTAGAAAAACAAGAAATTAAAATGTTTGGCAAACAAAGGACAAAATTCATAGGGAAAAGACTGGTACTTCCAAGCTTTTCAGGGTACATCAAGCAATAAAGTTTTAGAATTTGTTACAGGTTTGTGTTCTCATTGTTATTTTTATCCTTCTGTCTTCTTCCACATCTCATTCCATTAACCGTGCTTATAAAGTTATCAATAAAAAGTACTCCATGTAGAAGGAATGGTAACAGTGTTCCTTTTGTGTCCAAAACATGTTGCTTAATTGCATAAAATTACACTGAATTACTGGGAACTTTAATAAGGTCTTCAAGTAGTCTGGCAAAAACATTTCTTTGAGAATGGTCGAGTTGACCTATGAGCTGTAGTGTTTAAAGGGCAAAGTTGAAATTCTCTGAGTACGTACATAAATTTGAATTTAATGAATGATGAATTTATTACTCGTGAAAATCAACAATGGTTTGTGTGATGTGTGCTAAGCATCAGGTAGCAAGTGTTACAAGTCGCCATGTTTAGCAGCATGGAACCACACATTTTCTTAACCTCGCTGGAACACAGGTAGCAAAGTTTCTGCTTATTTATAAACAGGGCAAAATATTCACTAGAAATGTGGGATCAGACCAATCCATTTATCTGTATCATGGGATTAATGAGCTGGGAAACCACCTCCCACTGCCAACTAGAGGGCATTAGTACAACTGTATGTAGACAACAGAGAAAGACTCCACAAAAAGATCGACTCTTTTCAAGTAAACCATAATAATTTTTAGCTTTTTTCTGTACTCATATGAGTAGTTTCACTGATTACTGGCATGAGGAAGATGGCCTGGGTTTGGCCCAATTAAGAGATGTTGTTTCTTAAAATTCCAACAATAACATTCCTGCACATTATTCTACAGAACTCTTGCCTCAGGGCCCAATCTTGTCATCCTTCCACACACAGCATTTCCATTGAAGTCAGGATCAAGAAAATTATAAACCATACAGCATAAAAAGATATGCTTGGTTTATTTGGCACTGGAAGGCTCTATGTACAGACTTTTGGGTGCCATTCCGTGATTTTGACAGAAACAAAATGGGAAGCAGGGGAAGGTTAATGTATGAGTATTATCAAAATTTTAATAAAGGCTATATAGTTCTGGTTGGAGTCAACCAGCACTGACCTATAAATACTGGAATGCATCCCCTGAAATGAAACCAATTCTTTGAAGATTAATACCGATTCTTTTCTCATGACCTTTTCCTCACCTCTTTGAGCCCGGCCAAGTAGTGTGGATGGGCAAGGAGCAGTGGATGTTTACAATCAACAGCTCTTTGCAAGAAAAAAGTGTGCCAGTGCTTCTTTCATAAATGCCCCCAGCCACGGTTTCTCGAGCTTTTGTCATCTTCGAATTGCACTTGCAGAACACACTCCAGATGAAGCTGCCCTGAAAACCTTTAGCTAAAATGTGACTAGATTCTATGTCTGCTTTGCATAAGACCACTTTATGCTTAGTCTTGTGATATGTTACCAGATACCTGGATGAAGAAGACTGGTCTTGACCTACAGGCCTTCAGTGGTTGTGAATGATCTGAGAAATTCTCTTTCCCTACCTGAGCTTCTCTGAGATGTCATGTGTGCTGCCAATGTACTTGCAAGGATGTATCACTTTGACTTTTCCAAGTCCAGGTTCAGAAACTGTCAGATCAAATGCAGCATGGTTATTTCTTCCAGCCTTTTCTTGAAGTATGCAGCCAGAACAAAAAAAGACAAGTGAAGTTGAAGGAGGAGAAATCACTTCATAACAGTTTTGACTTATTTTTATGAGGACCAAGAAAATTCTACACATGTAAATATGTTTTTAAAAATCTTACAAGTATCTAAAGAGTCAGTTTTGGTTTTCCAGTTCTCTCAGTGCTTAGAAGTTTTTGAAATTCCTTTTCACTTTCATTCTCATTATCTCTTCTGTTTTTATTTTACATGTTAAGAAAAAATGTATGGCAAACAATGCCTCAAGCATTGCAGCACGGTTAGGAACCAGGTTTCTAAATGCCCCAGTTAATATAATGTATAATGTTGCATTCAGCAGCAACTCATCTGATTGAAATAATTTGACTGGAATTAAACTATTGCTACTAAAATTTATGTACAACTAATGAAAAATTTATTGGTTTATAAAATCCTTGCTTTTATCCAGGACTAACAATTCCTATGCAACACTAGTGATCCTCCCACAAATAGTTGAGAGAAAATAAAATATAAGGGAGTTCATCAGTTCATATTCCCTGAGATCCTCACAGTTACTCTTCTTTGTGATCCAGTCTTTTAACTTTTTCATTACTTTAATCTTAAAAAATAGATTTTTAATTAAATTCAGAGCTATTATTCCCCTTTAGGGGAGGTGGGAAAAACAAATGCAACTCGGCTGAAGGACCTCTGAGCATAACACTTTCCCTCTCTTTACAGTTCATTTTGGCATTTTTATATATCTTCTGCTAATAAAATGTAATGATTTTCATCTTTTACTTTGACATCTGAGTCTGTATCTTTTATCTGTTGTTTACAGTGTTTCAGCCCATAAATAAATCATATGACAAAATAAATTACTTAATCTTGTGTTTTATTTGGAAACACATTAAAGCCTAGCTTTGGTGGGAAAAAAATCACTTTACACCTTACAATTGCTTATATACTTTTATGACTTTTGTGTCACGTTCAAATACTATCAAGGTGTCATATCAATACCAATTGTTCACAAGAGCCACATTTTAAACCTTTCAAGTTTTCTGATAGAGTTTGATAGGAATACTTTGAAATGAAAGTACATCTGTCTTTGACAAATGGTATTTTCAGTTCTGAGTGGTTTCTTTTTTTAATATGTTGTTATAGTGCATTACAAAAGCCATATTAATCCCCAGAACTTTCTTCAAATCAGTATACATGTGATTATAATGAAGTCCGCTTATCCAGTCCCCTGTATCCAAGGCTGTTTGTTGTCAGCATCTGTTTTAGCAATCCACTATAAATTCACTTATTCTGCAGATTCCCAGAGTTGTTCTTTTGTATTTTTGACATCTGTCTAACTAGTAAAATAAATGGTACTGTACTGAATTTCAGGCTGTATTTTTATTCTCAGTTTCTTTTAGACACATTTTGTTTCTGCAATAAGAAATAAATGGTAAATATTTTCTCCACTGTTGTGAAAGAAAAAAAAAAGTTTGTAACCTCAGAGCATTTATCAAGTTTTTACCTGGTCAAAGAAAATTAAATCAAATCCTAAATATCTCCTTGCATGTCTCTTCTAGAAGCTTCTTTTCTTCACAAATGCCTCCCACAAAACTATCTCTCACATAGACAGTGTGCCCTCTTTTCTTAGGTTAATTACTGAAATATGATGTGGTTTGGTTTCATTCTTAGTAATTTCCGGATTCTATTCCAGGACATTTGGGATGGAGCCCAAGAGCTTAGCATGTTTTCCTTTTTTCATGGTAAAATTGTGCAAATATGCATTAGAGTGTGAAAACAAACAGTCTAATACATTTTTGCAAAGCTCTTTATGTTTACTGTTTATTGCAGATACCAGATCCTAATTAAAATGCGCTAACAAAAGCCAAGATATAAAGAACAAAGATATAACGAAACCTCATCTTTTAAAAATACTTGTGATTAATCCCAGAGGACATTGTGTCATACATCATTATTATAAAAATCCAAGAAAGGTAACTGCATCTTTGGAAAAGATATAGTGCCAAACACTGTATCCAATCCATAGAAAAATAATCATATTATGGTCATGTTTTCTAAGGAATAATCTTTTCAGATCCTATAATGGCATTCAGCTACAGCCATTCTTGTTTATGGTTCCTTGCCCTTCTCTGTGAAAACTTCTTGAATAGTTTTTTAAACATGTTGAAATGCTTCTTCTGCTTACTGATGTTTGCCTGTAAATAGATCTCTGTCATTATTAAAAAGGGGTGATTTAAATTTGATCCCAGAAGACATTCTTTAACTAGAAATTAACTTAATATGCTTGTTATTTTAAATGTGTGGAAACAAGTTACTGCTTGATTTTAATTCTATTCAAGCAAAGATCAAGCTTTTAGAGATCACATTTTGAATTCACTTCAGGTGAAATACACTTCTGGTCCAGTAACTGATGCCTGCAACGAGGTAGAATTTCTGTGGTCCTGATATACTTTGGATCTGGAGATTAGAGCATTCATGCAAAGTAATTCTGTTTTCCTGTACACCGGGGTACTGAAGCATAGAAACTGGGGACATGCACGGATTAGGTATATTAACAAACAGAAACTGATCAATCTGTTCACAAGCTGTGAATTCACTGTCCAGAAACTCAAGTGTATGTCAGCCACGCAATGGTCTGCAGTGGTGTTGTAGCATCTGAACAACTCTTCACTAAATAGCTGGCACCGTCGTCTCTCCTAGGTATCCCCGTTACTTCCCATGTAGATAGAGCACTAGGGATTTGGGAAAGCGTTTGTCCTCTAAATTTGTCGGGCCTGTGAGAGGTGATGAACTCAGCACACGTTGAAGATTCCTCTTCATCTGGTGGAAGGCAGAGAGTAGCGCTGCTGGTGGATGATAATTTCCTCTGCTTAGGAAGGGGATGTTACACCTCCTCTTAGTATTTCTCTGAAACAGAGCCGAGGGAAAGAGACAGATGTCAACACTAGAAAATAAGCTATGTAAGAAATACTTGATTGATTACTGGTGAATCAGAGGCCACCACAAAACCGCTCTGTGGAACTCTGTTCTTGGTTAGGCTGGTTGCCTAGTCACTGTCCAAAAGCTTTCATGTGATTTTCTCTCTCTTCAGAAAATTTGAACATTACTGGGATGTCATTTTGCTGCTCAGGATAGCACAGATGACACTGGTCTTCTGGATCTTCTCTGTGTTTGGATGTTTCACTTTTCTCAGATTTTACACTTTCTACTTTTCATTCCAGGACTTCATGAAAAAAATTTTCAACATGCTGTTTTGGAAACATTTTAGGCATTATTGTTCTTTTCCCATCCGTAGATCAAATTCTTCTGGTACATGGAATTGTTCCTTTCATACAGCAGCTGGTATCAATTAACGCAAAGTTATTTTGAAATCCTGAAAAGTTGTACCACAAATTCTGCTTGGTTTTTGTTAAATTGTTTCATAAATTAAAAAATACTCAACCTTCTGAAAACAGGAATCTAACCTAAACAGGCACATTTTCCTTCCTCATTTTGCTTTGTTTTCATAAGTAGCTAATATCCCATTATTTTCTTATACAAAGTATGTATTTGAGTAAATTTAGTTCATATTTCTGTCATTCCCATAACCTCAAACAACCACAAACCCTTTCAAGTGTTGCATGGAGAGGACCACTCTGAAAGATTAATATTGTCCAGTCTCTTCAGATTCCCTCCAGGGACCCCAAAGAGAGACAGGCTCTCTGGGACCAGGAAACCGCTGAATTAACTCTCTAGGGAACTAGTTTTCTACCCATTAATTATAAAGGCAGTTTAGGCAAATTTGACTCACCAGTTAAAATTAACCCTTGATAATCCTTCTTTCAGTTATGTTAGTCTAAAGGAAAATTTATTTGTTCTTCAGGTAAGAAACTTGTAAAATCTGCAGAACTACTTCTGAGTGAAGCAGACTATTTTGTACTGTAAAATTAATTCTCTGTAACAGGGAGTGTGTATGAGAAATATTTGGTAATGTTGGTAGACTAGCATTAAGCTCCTCAATTGAAGTTATGGAGAGATTAAGAAGATATTTAGGAAAATAAGGATTTTTCAGATTTACTTCAACAGTACTGAAACGTCCTTGAAATCCATTTGATTGCTCATCAGCCAGGGTAGGTTCAGGCACCTTGTGTCTGAGAAAGGTTCAGGTGGTACTCTTTTATTTGAGCTACTTTTCCTCTAATAGAGGTTCATGCACACTCCTATTGCCATTAGTGTGCCTCAAAGGCACAGATCAGCAGCCTGAGCCTATCGCTGGCCCTGCAGCAGACATTTCCCCTTTTAATACAGTGTGGCTTATCAAATAAACTATGTATGGCATCTTCCTGTAATGGGAGTATGTAACATGTTCTTTTCCTATCCAAGATACATCAATTTCTGTATTTGTAGAAAGAAGAACAGGCAAACTGAAATAAAAAAAGGTTTTAATTCTTTATTGTTCACCAGGTGCAACTGAATTTACAGTATAAAAAAAAAGAGATTAATTTTTTCTCTGTTGGAGAAAGCCTCAGATGTGATTATTTTTTCTACTATTTGCTTGTATCTAAAAACTTCTGGAATAAAGTAAAAGAGATATGGAACTTGCATAATTTTTTTTCCTTGATGAAAATCATTGAGTAAAAAAGGAGTGAGGGCTTTTAAATTCCAGTATAGATGTAAAGAGTTCATACCTCCTCCTTCTCACTCTCTCTTCCCACTTCCCATTTGCAGGTACACTTTGGACCTGAAGAATTAACACCTTTATTTTTTGCTACTGAACATTGCCTTCTTTCTGAACTTGGTGGCTACTCACCCAAAGTGTGGACATAAACAGGAGGCTGCTATTTGACACAGTGTGTAACTATGCCATGGTAACAGAGCTGTATTGTTATATTTGAAATGCAGGCTAGCATTCCATCGGTGGTATTTGTCATGTGAAAAGCCATACTGTGTTCCACTAATGGCTGCTGAACACAACTGTTATTTGGCAATAAGGGTAAGTACAGTGGATGCTGCTCTTGTGGTATGAAACACTGAGCAGCAAATTCCGTCAGAAGAAGTCAGCACCTTGTAAGAGTGTAAAGCCCTGGAAAGAGCTTGGCATTCAAGTGCCGTTGAATAGTCTGTTGATGGGAACATGCTAACAGTTTAATTTGGACCTGATAAAATCTTACAAAGTTTGTGTTTTTGTCTTCTCTTGTATATGCCCTTTTTGGTCTTGCTAATAAAAGTAAGAAAAGAAAACTGTAAAGAAAAAAGTACCTTACAAAAGTACGTGCTTGGACTGACTCAGGCACAATTAAGCTAGAACACGCCAGTCTTAACCTACTGAGCTGTGTGTGGGTGTAACAGCATGAACAGAATTTGACACTCTCTACTGCCCGATACCACTGAAATATCTATGCAGAGTGATAAGCAGATAACAGATTGTCAGCCTTTTAGCTGAATTTCCTATTTTTGTTGGTATAAATCAGACTCTTGCTTTTTCCCCCCCTCTTGTTCTTCACCCTTTCCCTCTCCTTTGAGATATCCTAAATCCTTGCTGGAACCTTGCCAAATCCTTCGCCGCCTGTGTCATTCATCTCTTTACATCCTTTCATTTTTTAGGCTTTGTCTCATGCCACCCTTCTCACCAGAGATCCAGCTTCTTCTCTGCATGCAGGCGTCACTGAGGGCATACGTCCCTTCTTTCTCTCAGCTTTCCTGGGAGCTCAACACATTGCCTCTGTGACACTTGCATCCTATGCTAGTCTGGGAAATGAGACTCCAGATTGAGACCACCCCCATGTCAGGTGCCCAGCTAATGCTCTGCATAATGCATTCTGCATTCACTTACGGGATGCTGATGGAGAGTTAAGTAGCCTTCAAAAATGCTTAGGAGATGTTAACATTTCACACGGACCTTGCTTGAAACATATGGGCCTTGCCTTGGGGCCAGCCAAGAAAGATAGAAGATTACTAATTTGTTTACCTGTATCTATTCACTTTTTTGGCTTTGTTGGACAAATTAATACTCTTATGAAGAGACATAAAAAGGTGCTGAAGAGGACTAAATTGTCCCTTTGTATACATATAGAATAGCCCTGGAAGTTTGCTAAGTTGAGGATTGTATGTACCTGTTCTAGAGCAGAATTTAGTTTGCCCAATGCTGGGATGGTGATTTGCAACTTTAACCAGTTTGGAGAGCAACAAAATTTGAAAACTATGTTAAGGGCCAGATAAACTTCTCCATTTCCAAAAAGGGACAAATAAGAAGAAATGTTCCTTCCCTAATGCATAATTTCTCCTTTTCTAGTGTAAAATATAGTAAATTACTCCAAACACAAACTAATCATCAAGAAGGCAACAATACTGTTAATGGTTTAAGCATAGTACTCAGTCTGAGTTTACTCTGCCTTATGGAAATATCAAAGTCATTTTGATTATGCTCAGAGGTTTAATATAGCTATTAGAACAACAGCTACTCTATTGGTGTTACACCATTAGATTTGTTAAGTTGATTCAGCACTAGAACTATGACTCTTATTCTTTCAGTTGCATTTGTGAATTTGTTTTTGTTTAAGTTTGAGTAATTGAAGTCTTGTGGGAAGTAAAGTCATTGTTCATCTGCTTATTTCAATCTGTGCTGGGAAAGCCAATTTTCTCTTGTTAAATTATATTTCTAATGTTCAACAGGGATAGTTGCAGATACTTGCTGTCATGCCTTGCTTTCTTTGAAATACGTCTTAGCTGGCTCTCCAAGCTGTCTTATCACCCCCTGATGTTTCAGCAGGAAGATGATTCATTCAGGATGGTCTTACCCCGTTTCTGACATCTCAAATCTGTGAAGTGAGATCATCTGAGAGGGACCTGAAACTGGTATTCTGTAACATGGCTAATGCAGAACTATTACCTTAACACCGCAATGAGACTGGGCCAGGTTTTTTTAAATGGGCTTTCTGCTTTGAAGCTGCAATCCCATATCCATGCCCCCACTTCCTGTGGGACTACATTTTCCACACCCGTGTTGCTCGTGGCTCCTTAGGTGCCGTTACAGTCTAAGCACAACCCGTGACTATAGTAGTGAGAAGGGCAAATCCTGACGTAAGTATTCTGTTAGAATAAATGACACTTGCCATGTTGGGAAAAAACCCCAAAAAACCAAAGACATCCTGCCAACCAGAACACTCTTTCTGTGACAGAATATTGCAGCTTGCAGTACTTGGGAACTCTGTTTAAAAAACAGTTTTTGAGGGTCTGATCATTTTACTTAACCACTTCATTGAGGCCAGAGTCCTTTGGAAACATGTTATCAACTACCCTATCATTTGCAACCACTTAAAAAATAGGCAAAGGCAATGTAACTGTATAGTACCATACTATAAACCAAAACAAAATTTTTCTTTTCTGAACAGAGAACAAATCTTTGGTCCACGTTTAATGAAAGAAAAGAGCAGCTTTAATGAATGATGAAAAGTTGATCTAAGTTCCCCTGAAGTGAATGAATGGCTTTTTATCAGGCTTCTAATGCACAGAATAAAGCAACTGTCTTTGTTACCTTTTGAAAGTGCTGAAAATGCTTTGCACCTCTTGAAAAAGTGAATTGTTGAGTTTTATCATTGCTTTAGAGCTGACCTTAAGTGTTAATAAGCTTTCTTTCAGAACATCTTTGAATGGAAAATAACCAATTGTGTGATGAAGACAAGTGAATATTTGGGGATAGAATGAGAGGATGTGCCTAGCTTCTTGTTGTTCTTTGGTTGCTTGCTTTTCTTTCTTTTGTTTTTTTTTTTTTAGATAAGCATTTAAGGCGTATGAGATGGCATAGTCATTCTCTTAAGACATTTAAGGAGATATCATCTGAATCCCTTATTTTCTCAGGGTACTGAAGGAGAAAGTATTGATTAGTATATATGCTGGAATTCACATCTTATTTGTAGAGAGCTAATAAAAAAATAAAAAGACTGTGGTCCCAGTAGAGTTTTAGCAAAAGTAATGGTAGCAATAATGACTTTCCTACAAATGCTTTCACATGTTTGGAAAATTTTCTGTTCTCTTTTAGTAGCTATTAGGCTTGTTACGCTGAAGTGTATAGACTTAAAGGAAATTAAAATGAGAATATGTACACTGTTGCACTATTGTTATACTGTTTCTAGGGTTTCTTTATCTAGATTAACAAACTGTATTAATGTTTAACTGTCTGCCCATGCCTGCTTTGGTCAGCTGGAGACAGTACCCCAAATTCAGCCTCTCAAACTGACAAAAAATACTGAGAGGAATGTAGCTTCTTGAAGACAAGTAGCCAGTAGCCATGAGATTTGCTGTGTAAAGAGCAATTAGAAGATCTGTCTGCAGCAAAAGGCCTTGAACAGAGCATAGAGAGATTTTGAACATATCTTCTGCTGTCTGGGAATAAATTTCAAACACCCAAGGAAAAATATTTCTTGATACTGCTCATCACAGGTCACGTTGTTTTGTCTGCTTAACCGCTGTAGTTCACAGACACTGTTTCCTCCTTCCCAAGATTATTTGAGTGAAACACTTCAGATCTATCATTGAATACATTTATTTCATGTTGAGGAAGGCAAGAAAATGTATTGTGAAGAGATATATTAATTTGCCATTTCTATTCCAAAGAGTAATTCTGCCAGGACACTCTCAGTACCTGTTGTTGCAAAATCTGGTTTCTGAGCTTGCATCAAAAAACCTAGTCCTTCATCTGGCTTGCTATAATGCATATATATATTAATGCTTCAATTAATTATTCAGATTAATTCATAATGGGACTAAATATTAAGGAAAAGATTATAAAAATCATTATCAATAATTCATTATGTCTTTTTGGCTAGAAAGGTAATTTCTCAGAAATTATTAGGAAAGAAATAATTTACACAAACCTCTATCTTTAGAGTCTTACACTGACATAGTAGTTATTATCACTCAGATTGGCATCCGAATAATCATTAAATAGGTATTTAGTTACAGGCAGATGTCTTGAAAATTGAATAATCTGTTGGATCGGTATCAGGATTGTTGTCCCATTTGACAAAAATATTTGTAATTTGAGAACCAGGCAAAATTTTTCATGGTCATAATAAATACTGGTGTGTGTATATACATACTCACATACAAACACATATATGTACACACATACTTATGCTCTTTAATTAGTCTTTGTTCAGTAGGAAACAAGACAGATGCAAAAACTGAATCACAGGGTTTCATAATGGTTGAGGTTGGCAGGGACCTTTGGAGATCACCTGGTCCAACCCTGCTGCTCAAGCAGGGCCAGATAGAGCAGGCTGCCCAGAACTGTGTCCAGATGGCTCCATCCAAGGATGGAGACTCCATAAAATCTCTGAGCATCCTGTGTCAGGCACTGAAAAAGTCTTACCTGTGTTTCTGTTTGTGCCCATTGCATCACTGAGCAACACTAAAAAGTGCCTGGCCCAGTCCTCTTAGCACCCTCCCATCAGGTATTTCTCTTCTTTAGGGTTGTAAATTCCAGTTATCTCAGCCTTTGCTTGCAGGAGAGATGATCCAGTTCCTTTATCACTTGGTGGCCCTTTGCTGGACTCTCTCCAGTTCAGTGAGCCACAGAGTCCTCAGCTGTGGAGCTCAGAACTGGACACATTACTCCAGGTGTGGCCTCACAAGTGCTAAATAGATGTAAACACCGGAAAAAGTAGAGGGTAGAGGTTAGTCTAGTAGATTGAGGTCAAGTCAAGCTGCGTCGAGAAAAACACTGAACAATGGAGTTTGCACTGAGCAGAAACATTTCTTTTACATCTAGAATGAATAATTTCACAAATGGTGTAATGGTGGTTCGTGTGTCATGGCTAACCTTTTTCTACCCCAAGCAAAACAGCAGTTGTTTTATTACAGAGAAGAAAAGTAAATAGTTAAGGTACTAAAAGAACATCTAAATGCTGAACACTTATGCGTGTGACTATTCTTTTATGTATATGTGAAAGATGCACACATATTTATATATATGTATCTTGAGGGAAGACTCACACCCAGAATTTGAAATAAAAAAAGCAGGATTGTTTAGTTTTCACTTCTTGTTAACTGCAAAGCCCCCTTTAAGTTATTATTATCTTTTTCCAGTGGATTCATGTTGATGAGTGGAAAGGGTTACAGTCCTCTGCCTCCTGCTGGATACTTTGTTCACTGGCATCTGGAACTGTCTGCAATGTGAAGGAATTGAAGAGCTTGCAGAGATAATATTTTCTATAGTACCGTTATGGTGACAGATTGAGAGGTCCCTGTTGCTCTGCTGCTACTCCCAGTAACTCAGAATACTAAAGACCTCTGCAACTTGTTTCTTCAGTTGTCTCCTTTTCTGAAGAGTCCTTATCCACTTAGCACACTTCCCATGGAAGCTATTGCAAACCTGCAATTATTATTGTTGTACTTCCTTGAAAATTTGTTGATCTTTCATCCTTCTGTAAATAGTGGGGGGCCAGAACAGTACACAGTAATTAAAATGTGACGGACTCTAGATTTATAATGTGGAAGAGTAATATGTCCCACTACTCAGTTTATTTTTAATAACTAATGGCCATTAAAATATCTTCTTATAAACCGGTTGGAATCCTTGTTCATCAGTAGCAATAATAGTTTTTTTAATATAAAATTCCACATTTTCCCCACATTTTTATAGTTGTTGACTTTTTTTAACTGCTATTTCAGTATCCAGTTGTTGACTTTTGCGGTGCTGCGGTCAGTTCTATGACTGGCTCAGTATCCTCTCCAAGAGACTGTCACCTTACTTCTCCCTTCCTGTTCCATATCCCTCAGGAATATGTAGCTCTGTAATGCTCTGCTGGCAGTGGCCCGCCGCATTAAAAGTACATTGTCTATTTCCTTCACCCAGCATTTTGCCCTCCAAAGTTATTCTTTTATCCTTTTATCCCTGAGAGGATCTTTGACTTAAGATCCTTTCTTGAGGGACCTTAATTTTAAAAAATTAAGCAGAATAATAAGTTCAGAGAGTACCTCCTAGCATGAAATTGGATTTCAAGTGAAAGTTTAAGCACTCATCACTCAAAATCTCTTAGCTTCCCCAAATCAGCTATTTTATAAGGTTAATGCAACATTAACATCAACGCAATCTTATTTTTTTCAGCTAATCCCAAATATTTTGCTCATGTTCATCATTAGCCTGGCATTAGCTAAGTATAACTTATCTTATGCTGTGGTCAAATGTTCTTGTGGTTTAACATGCATCCAATTCTTTTTCGGGGCAAATAAGAAAAGCAATGAAATAAGTTTAAAAAAGAAAGAAAGCTGCCATGAACTTACTTCTTTGGAGCTTTTCGTCCTGCTTAATTGTACAGCTTCTTTTAGTTAATTGATGTAGGACTGGAGCAGTTACATTTTTGTCAAGCAAAACCACATCAAGCCTTACTCTTGTGTTTTTGAGGCCATAGCGTTGATGGTTCAGCCGAGGCATGGCAGGGTCCTCCTTCTGGACCCCATAATTGTATTTATTACCCCAGAGCAGAACAGTTATTTACAAATGCTTTTTTATATTTTGGAGGTCTCTGAAATAGAAAATTCTGTTATGGCCCTCTTTTCAAATATGTTTTCAAATAAAGTGAGAAAAGGATGGGTAAGATTGCAAAAATGATACACTAGGAATAGATAACTGAGAGGAGACCAAAAAAATCTAGAACAAAGTAAGGAAATTGAGAGGGAAGGGTGTGAAAGTTGATGCAGGCCCTATGAGACAAACAACATGAATAATTCTGGTGGTGCATGTTTTTGTATCTCTGCTTATTTTTGCAGCATGCCTAATGTGCTGTTGTTCAGGGGAAAATATAATGTTGCATGAAGTAGGATCACTGGGCAATATAGTCTATTCACCTCTGAAACTTTTAGAGTTACATACACAGAAAATATTTTCTGGAAATTTCTTTTCATTTTTACCCGCTTACATAGATTATTCCTGTTATTCAAATTCTTATTGCTTACTAGGATGCTAAAAAAGCTTGAAGAAAACATAAATGCTGCCAATTTAGCTACAACCCATAGAAATAACTAGCAGAATAGTAAATACCTAGCAATTAAAATTTGGAAACTTTCTGTGGTTACTTTATTAGAATTTATTTTACATCCCAAAGAGATTGCCAGGTTTTGTGTTACCATCTTTTCAAGCAAAGGCCCCATATATCACCCCTTCTTCATTTTTGCTGTCAGTTGTGTATGCTGCATAGCAATTTTCAGTTATTTATTCAGCTTTAGGCACAGCATAAACATCTTTACCATCAATGTACAGTAATTGCATTAAGGTGAGTACAGTTTTGCTAAAATATCCTTAAAGGGAGAGATTCTGGCAGTGTTTTGTGAAGAAAAGAAACTGGTGTATTCTACAGCTACTTATTGTTGAAATCCCACCTTTTCATATTTTCCCATTGTTGTTGTTTATTTTTAGCATTTTCTTTCAAGATGTTCAAAATCATAGCTTTGGTTTTATCTTACACTTCCGGATTCTGTCCTGCTCTCAGATGCATGGAACAGTCCTCCAAGTATCTGGACTTTCTTGGTATTTGAGACAGATAGATTAGTTCAGCATATTTCAGTCTGTCTTTCCAAAAACAACTTCTGTGATTCTAAGATTAATTCTATGGTTAAGAATTTTGCAATGATTACATCCTTGGTAAAAAAGACAATGTTTGCCCTTTGTTCTACATGTCACTGCTATCAAGCCACTGTAGAAGGTCGCTAGGTTGATCAGGCAGGACTTGCCCTTGGAGAAGCCATTCTGGCTATCTCAAATAACTTCCATGTTCTCCATGTGTCTTAGCTTAGCAGAGCTTCTAGAAGGATCTGTTCCATGACCTTCCCAGGCACAGAGCTGAGGCTAATTCCCATGGTCCTCCATTCTACCCTTTTCATAGATGGGCACAATATTTTCATTTTTGCAGTCACCTGGAACTTCACCTGACTGCTGTGACTTTTCAAATCTCATGGAGAGTGGCTTGGCAACTACATCAGCCAATTCCTTCAGGACTCTGTGATGCATCTCATTAGCTCCTGTAGACTTATGTACATTCAGGTTCCTCAGGTGATCATCAACCTGGGAAGCATTTTGCTCCTCCAGTCCCCATCCATTTGACAGGTGTGGGAAGAGAGATTGCCATTGAAGACTGAGGCCTGTTACTGAATGGAAGGGGGACCCTGGTAACACAGGACACAGAGAGGGCAGAGTTCCTGAACATCTTCTTTGCATCGGTCTTCACTGGAAAGAGCAGCCCTTGGGAATCCCTGACCCAAGAGACCAGGGTAAAGGAATGTTGGAAGGAAGACTTTCCATTGGTCAAAGAGGATTGGGTTAGGAAAATCTGACATCCACAAGTCCACTGGCCCTGATGGGATGCATCCAGGAGTGCTGAGAGAGCTAGAGAACACCATAGCTAAGCTGCTCACAGTCATCTCTGAAAAGTTGTGATGATCAAGAGAGGTGCCTTAAGGCTGAAAGAAAGCAAAAGTCACCCTGGTCTTCCAAAAGGGCAAGAAGGGGGACCCAGGGAACTACCGGCCAGTCAGCCTAACATCAATCCCTGGAAAGGTGATGGAGTGCCTCATTCTGGAGGCCATCTCTATCCACATAGATGTCAAGAAGCTGATCAGAACCAGTCAGCATGGATTCACTGCAGTTAATCATGCTTAACCAACCTGACTGCCTTCTATAGTGAAACAACTACCTGGGTGGAAGAGGAGAGAGCAGTGGGGTATTGTCTACCTCGACTTCCTCAAGGTTTTTGGCACTGTCTCTCACAATATCCTCATAGGCAAACTCAGGAAGTGTGGACTGGAGGAGTCGGCAGTGGGGTGGGTTGAGAACTGGCTGAACCAAAGGGTTGTCATCAGTGGCACAGAGTTCAGGTAGAGGCCTGTCACTACTGGTGTTCCCCAAGGTTCAATACTGGGCCCAGTATTGTTTAACTTGTTCATCAATGACTTGGATGAAGGGGCAGATGCCTTCTCAGCAAATTCACTGATGACACAAAGCTGGGAGAGTAGACAATACTCTGGAGTGCTGTGCAGCCCTTCAGAAGGACCTCAGCAGGCTGGAGAGATGGGCAGAGAAGAACTTTCTAAAACTCAAGAAAGATAAATGCAGGTTCCTGCATCTGGGGAAGAATAACCCCATGCAACAGCACAGGCTGGGTGCCAACCTGCTGGAAAGCAGCTCTGCAGAGGAGGACCTGATGGTCCTGGTGGACAGCAAGCTGTCCATGAGTCAGCAGTGCCCTCATGACCAAGAAGGTCAATGGTGTTCTGGGGTGGTTTAGGAAGACCACTGCCAGTAAAGCAGGGAAGATGATCCTGCCCCTCTAATCAGCGCTGGTGAGGACAAATCTGGAGAGCTGTGTCCAGTACAAGAGAGACATGGAACTCCTGGGGTTGGTCCAGTGGAAAGTGACTAAGGTGATTGAGGGACTGGAGCATCTCTTTATAAGGAAAGGCTGAGAGAGTTGGGCCTGTTCAATCTTGAGAAGAGATGGCTGAGAGGGAGCCTCATCATGTCTAAATGTCTGAAGAGAGTGTGACAAGAGGATGGAGCCTGGCTCTGCTCGGTGGTGCCATGTAATAGTACAAGAGGCAATGGGCAGAAATTGATGCACAGGATGCTCCACCTGAATGTGAGGAAGAGCTTCTTTACCGTGCGAGAGACTGAGCACTGGAACAGATTGTCCAGAGAGGTTGTGGAGTCTCCCTCACTGGAGATATTCAAGAACTGCCTGGACACAATCCTGTGCCATGTGCTCTAGGATGACTCTGCTTGAGCGGGAAGGTTGGGCCAGATGACCCACTGTGGTCCCTTCCAACCTCACTCACGCTGTGATTCTGTGAAAACTGTTGTTGAGTACCTCAGCCTTCTCCTCATCTATTGTTACCAGTTTTCCAGCATTGTTTATCAGTGTGGGTGCACTTTTTTTGGCTTTCCTTTTCTGGTTAACATGCATGTAGAAGCCCATATTGTTATTCTTGGTGTCCCTCGCCAAATTGAGTTCCAGCTTCGCCTTGGCTTTGGCC
The DNA here is from genome assembly GCA_013397915.1 of Daphoenositta chrysoptera. Classification (NCBI taxonomy): domain Eukaryota; kingdom Metazoa; phylum Chordata; class Aves; order Passeriformes; genus Daphoenositta; species Daphoenositta chrysoptera. The sequence continues at coordinate 712,011 of VZRO01001248.1, forward strand.
TTCCTCACTCCACCCCTACACAACCAAACATCATCTCTATACTCTTTGCAGGTTACTTGTCCTTGTTTCCATTGCCTGTGCATTTGTTTCTTTTCCTGTAGTTTGACCAGAAGTTCCCTATTCAGCCATGCCAGTCTCTTGCCTTCCTTGTCTTGCTGTCTCTCAGTTCTCACAGTCCTCATCACCTGTTTTTACAATCCAAGTTTCCCATCCGCTTACTAACTGTCTCCTGCCCTGGCTTCTCTTTGCTTTACTGTATTCATTGGTCACTTTTTGCTCATCATATTTTTGCCTGACTCTCTATGCACGAGTATCTCTCCACATATACTGACAGTCCTGGCTCTTTGTCCACAAGGTCTTTTCTGCCTCTTCTTATCCCTAATACTTGACCCAGATCATTGTCGGTTGTCTGTCCCCCTTAAAAGTCTTCTTCCTCCCATTTCCCCACTGTCTTCCATTCTCTCCCACTTCATTTTTCTTCCTGTTCACAAGCCTCTTGATCGTGTATTTAAAGCATAAAATATTAGTACTGAAATAATCTGAATGCTGAGCTTTCAAAAATGTGACTCAAAGTATTTTAAAATTATATTTCCAATTATTTGTGTGTCTCTGAGTTCATACATTAGAGTTTATTTTGTTCATGGGCTAGAGCTTTCTTCACATACTGAGTGCTAGAAGTGTGCATGCTTAGAAAATGGAAGCAGATGTTCTCATACAATATCTTGATTCCAGCAGCTGAGGTTTCAGAAAGACTATCAAATGTTTCTAGCTCTCACAATAAATTATGTAACTTGGCACTAATATGCTGATAGTATGCTATCAGTAGTGCAGATCTAACAACTCTGAATTATTCTCACTCTTCAGGGCAGACATACTGAGGTGTGGGTTCCTTTGCATCATGCATTTAGGAACTGAAAACAGAACAGCATGGTTGTGATGTCTGTATTAAATAATGAGGCAGAACATAGTCCTCTAGAGCAATAGGTTTCCCACTGTGTTGAGTCACTAAGCAAGCTGTCACTGTTGATGATGTACTCTTATTTTTAGAAATCCTTCAATGAAAGTCAAGCTGAACCCTACGATGCCATATTTTACATTGCTTAAGTTGTTGTGATGCCAGTTTTCATTATTATTGATGTTAAACACTTAAAGAATATTTCTGGGTTGCACAAAAGGTCTTCACGCATTTCAATGATTTATGAAGCAAATAGGCTTGCTAGATGTCTGTGAAGTGCCACTGATGGATTCAGTGAATACAGCAGTAAGCACCCATTACAGCACCTAGAACACAGTTACTAACTGTTTTTTTTTCCATTTACAAGTTATGAAAGAGACTTGATAATGCTTTTAGCTAAGAAATATTTTAGAATGTAATTTTTTTTGAAGAATTATGCTATCTGAAACAGTGTGGAAAATGACAAACAGCTTCAAGAAGGAAGGAAATGCATTGTGTTACCATTCTGTGAACCCTGGCTGTATCATGCAGCATCTTAGGATAGTAATATGATATTTCAAAATAAGTTGGCAGAGTCTTCTACCCATACACTCCGTAAGGAGGGTTTTGTTTCTACCAGGCTAACTTCAAATATGGAGATACTTTTTACTGTCATTTCTTGACACCCACTTTTTCCCTGCCTCTCAATTACGGTATTTATCTTAATTATCTTAACTGATCCAAAAGTGAGATGTCTAAGTTTCATCTAGAGTTGATGGAGAGAGACATGAATTTCCAAGGGAGATTAGTGCCAAGTACATTAGTGATAGCCAAGAGAAAAGTTTTCATTGTAATTTTCATGTTTAAAGCTGTGAAGAGATATTACAAAATCCTAAGCAGGTTGAACCCTGCTTTTCTTGCCATCTTTGGTGGGTTTAAGATGGTTAAAAGTAGCTTACTTCTTATATTGTCTTTCACTCAAATGCAGATATGTTATTGTTGAAACAGTTATAAGAGCTTCAGCATCCACAGATTGCTTCAGAAAGTTGAAACATTTGATTGACAAAGCAAGACAAGATACAAAGCAATCCCCTCCCACTCAATCCTCCCGTGAAACTCCCCAAACCTACAAACAAAAATCCAACTGTCTAAATAAACTACAGCCACAAAATCTTTTTTACAGCACAGTTATCAGATGATCATATCACCCATTAAGAAAGGATGCACGCAGTTTTTTTCTACACATTAAGGCGGGGCAAAAAGATTTAAATATGGAAGGAACCACTGCTTTGAGTAAACTGGTATGCCTAATTTGGCATACTTGAAAACTGGGAAAATGTAAAATCATGGCTAGTCAGTAAGGCTAATTCAAATTAACGGTGGCCTCAAATTTGGAATTCTTTTTCGTAAAAGATGCAAAAAACTCCATAGTTAAATGAAAAATTATCTTCAGACAGCAACTGCAAAGTTAAATGTGAATCCAGACTTTGGATTTTGTTATACTCACGTGCCATACTCTGTTATAGACTATAAACTTGCTTAACTGTGAACTGTTATACTTCATGTTGGAGTATTTAAAATACATGGAAGGTAATAAGACCCGCAGAGATTACCAAAAAAAAAAAAAAAAAAGAGAAAAATAAAGGTCCTGAGGCCTTCTAATTGTCATCCTGTTTCCCAGAACAATTAAGAGAAAACATGGTGTCTCAGATCAATCCTAAAGCGTGTGTATTTTCTTCCTCCTCTGTAGCAGTGGAGTTATATTACACTCCAGAGTTAAACTTGGGGTAAACCCATACTGATGTTTAGAATAATGCAGGGTGTGATTAAGTACTGGGTTAGTGCTTTGTATTTTCTGAGCATTGAATCCTAAAGTAAAGTGGGATTGAAGGTGTTTTTTTCAGTCCTGTAAAGCTTCTTGAGGCCTAATTCCCAATTGTTTTGCTACCAGATGAGGCCAAAATCATTCAGTTTTAAAAGATAATAACCAGAATAGCTAATAACCTGATTATTAAAGTGCTGATCTTGGATTGCAGAGGAAGCCAAAATCATAGAGTTTTAAGAGACTATAACTGGAATAGCTAATAACCTGGTTATTAGGGTATTGAGCTAAAAAGGGGTGCAAGCCATAGGTAGAAGTCAGTCATTTGAGTTAATGCAGTAGTAAGATGAAGCAGAAGGTCTCCTACCTGAGGTTACTTGCTCTTTAGCAACGTTTTTTTCCATTGCTTTAGAATTTTTCATAATTTTGTGGTCAAGGGGCAGAACAAGAAAGAGAAAGCAGAGGAGATACCTTTTGTTCTGTTTTTGAACTGAACGCTATTCATACAAAGGTATTGGATACACTGCAAGAGTGAAAGCAAGAGAAGAACAAGTGAATGTGAGCCATTCAGATGTCAAAAAAGAAAATTCATTTAATTTTAAAACAGTATATCAACAACAAGAATTTAAAGACTGCATTTTCATAAATACCATCTAAACCATTTTTAACTTAATATTCTGAATAGGTGGCAATAGTGATGAGTGTAACTGCAGCTCATGATGGTCAAAAATCTTTTCACCCATGAATTGATTGATAAAAGGGGATAAAATAATGCTGTCCAGTTTTTCCATGAAATTTTGGGAGGTCGTGAAAAAAAATCCAAAAGCCAATCAAGTAAAAAAATGAATGAAAAAATTCAGTTGCAAACCTAACATTACTGAAATCTGTTCTGGGTTTCCTTATCAAACTCTTGTTTGCACATACATTTCAGTCATGTTAGCTCTTACAAACTGGAAGTCATCTGTAACTTTGGTCAACAACTGGTGCAAATACTGTAAAACACCATTAGAGGTGATGAGATACACAGAGTCCTAACTGTGAAGCTGTCTCATTCTCCTTTCTCATTTCAGTACATGTAGGTGTGAATATATATATATATATATATATGTGCATATTTATCCAGAATAGCGGGTCCTTGTTTGTAATCCTTGCCTTAGAAATGCTTTCATAACACCCGATAGTTTTGTCCCTTTTAACTTCATGTATTAAAATGTACAAGAAGTTCAGTTGATCACCTGTCTCTCTCTCTCCCCCTTTCTCTTTTGAAAGCTTGCCAAAAATCCAGCCACCACCTAGGCTGTTAGTGCATTACTCCATATTCCTCTACCCCCATGCCAATTTAAAAATCCTTTTCATTTGCACTTTTTATAACTAATGGATGATACTTTGGGGAAAATTACAGTGACATTTGCAAAATGATGCTACTTTAAAAGACAGTGTTATTCTTCAAGTGAACATAGTGCAAAAATAAGCAATATATTTACAGGGAAAAAAAAAAAAAGAAGGCTAATGTATGCTCAGTTTAACTTCATCGGAGGTACAAGATGACATAAGGTGATGCTTTTTTATTCCTTTCAGGGTGGTAGAACTTTTACCAGGTTTCAAAGAGATCAACCTGGACTCAGGCTGCTGGTGCTGAAAGCTGATTCATCAGGCCGTCATGACTGAGAAAAACACTTGGCAGTTTATTGACTTGAGTGGGTTGTTACATCCTGATGACTTTAATGAAACTTGGTCACCTGTTTACAGCTTGTGCATGAAACCTTTTCTGAACTAGGATCTTAAGATTGCATTGAGAAGCTCTTTGTAGTTGTTAAGTTCAAAGGAGATACATGGGTAGGAAAGGAATTGAATCTACCAGTAGATATTTGCTGTTGCCTTTAATTTCTAGCTTTCCCCCCTGTCATTCACTGGGACAAAAAGTGTATCTGTGGTGGATGGGCATTTAAAGGCACACATTTGGCAATTCTGACTTTAAATAGCTGTGAAGAGACATTTGCAAATTGTGATTAAACCAGTATAAAAAAAATTTGTTGATCTTTGATCAGGTTCTTCAAAAGCCACTGAAATGTGGAAACATTCTGCTATGTCACATTGTATTTCTCCCTCATTGAATTCAAAGGAGACCTGCAATGCAGCTGGAGTTGGCATGGACAAAGTCCCGACACGGTGGCATGGAGGGAGAGAAAGGGGCTGTGTATTCTGCAACCACGTCTTGTAGTGCAGGACCTTGCACCATTCATGGTCCAAGTCAGTGGCAGTTTAGAAAGTAGTTTTCTAAACCTCTCACCAACCATTCTAGTACATCTTGGTTTTGAACTGGTTATTAAGGCATTAAGCCCAAGGATTGCAAACTTTTAAAAAACTTTAATGCTGTCTTTCTTGATGGTCTGTGATCTGGTAAATGTGAAGATTTATGCCCTTCCTGTGAAAAAGACCACTGGAAAATGTTTTGTTTAAATTCAGATGGAGCTGCAGAGAGCTTTGGGGTTTGAAAGATTAGGTAATGAATAAGAGAAATAGATGCAGATGAAATATGATTTCCTATGCATGGTGTATTTCAGGGAATCATTAATCCACCTGAATATGACCATGAGTTATGTTCACAGTATTGCACTAGAATGTCTCAAAAAGGGTATTTAGATGTACTTGTGAAGTTAAATATGGTAAGACTGTAAAATATTGATTATTTAGCACACATAATGCAGTAGACTATCCAGACCTTATTTTCCATGAGGAAGACAACACAGTAATTAATCTTTCTATGGCTCAGCTTTATTTCTGTTTATGTATTTTTAGGGCAGGAACATAAAAATACTTTCATTTAGGGTTAATTCATAGCCAGAACTGAACTATGAATGTTTAGTTTGTACAAATGTCTTCTATCACCATGTTGAAAACAGGTCATGTTTCCTTCTTTCTTTTTGACAATAAAGAACAGAAATTGGTAGTAAAGTAGCACTTGGGTTTTAAAATTTAGTGACTAATTTTAGAATTCTGACCTCCTGAATTGCACTTACTGCTCACCAATGCTTATGTCATTAGGAATTAATTAGGTAGTCAATGAGGTGGATCTTCAATTTAAAGCTGGTACTCCAGATTTTTTAATTTTTTTTTTTTTTTTGCATATAGAATAACAGAGGCAGTTAAATGGTTGTACATTTAGCTCCTAAGTGTTTGCTACCACCCAACTAAAAAGTAGTTTTCTTACTTCAATCTTGTCCATAATTTATGCACTTTTAGGAAAAATAAAAATCTATTATATCAAAAATTGCTGTAGCAGACCTGAACATAATCACACTATCTTGCTCTGCAAATGTAGAAGGACAGCATACCTAGTAAAGCACCAACAGAACTTAATTCCCTACACATATATTCCAGATAGTCTAGGGAGGAGTAGTTCAGAGAATTGGCACACCTAGGAATGGAAGTATGTACCAAATGCAGGTCTTTTTACTGTTGAAGTACCCACATTTAGTAGCACAGTGTATTCGAGTATGGAGAGGATACATCTGTGATAATTCACATGATGTATGACTGTGCGGCTAGAAGATGTTTCATTTCTTAGTGCTTGATGTTTTGGGTAGAATTTCACATGTATTCGATTTATTTATTTATTAACACAAATCACGTTGGCTTGGGAGCTGAGGACCCAGAGTAATTCTCAGCGTCTCTTTCTGTGTGGAACAGTTGCACCTTCTCAGGCCTTAGCTTTCCTGAACAGACAGGCTCACGCTGGTTTTCAGGGGAGAGGGCTGAAGCAGATCTAAGCTGTCCAGGTCTCCCGCACCCCATCCCGGGGGTCTGTACCTTCAGGGACTCCAGCAGTGTCACTGCCTCCTGAGTCACATCCATGCCTCGGCAGCACTGTTTCCCAAACACTGCCGAGGGCAAGAGCTGCCTTAACTGTAGTGATACCTCATTTCGAAATGCAGAAATAGGCATTGGGGTAGACAAGACTATAAAGAAGAAGTCTGCCAATATATGATTCTTGACAGACCTCTTCCTAAAGTATTGCAACAGTGGAGGCTCCACCAGTCTTCAAAGCCCTTTATTTCAGTCTTTAGCCATTTTTAATATTTTAGAGCTTTTTTTTAGTATCTGGCTTGAATCTTCCTTGCTGCATTTTCATCCTGTTATTTTACATCATGTACACCTTATTTTATTCCTGTTACAGTAAGCTTTTATACCTGAATATTCGTATTATTGCTTGCATCTGTTTATTTTCTTCTACAAATGAATGTTACCAGTTCTTGCAGTCTCTCTTGAAGGACTAAGTTTTCAAATCTCACATCACTTCATTGTTGTCAGAGGAAGTCTTGTATATCTCACATCTTTCTCGAAGTATACTCTGCAAAACTGAGGTCTTGTTGGTATCAGAGCTGACTTCTACCTGCAGTCTTAGCAGGCATCAGTAGAGTGGAAGGGCTGCATCAAGGCATGTGTGTTGATATGTAGATACCTGTTTCCCTCTATACATGCCAGTATATTTCTTGCCTTTTTCACAATAGCACAGAATTTCTGGCTTGTGTTTACTGTGTGATATGTCACAACCTCTGAACCCTTTTATGAAAAGCTGCTGTCAGCTGTCTCTTCTCCCTCTTCTGGATGCAGATGATTGTCTTCCTGTGTGTCTTTGTCTTGATTTCTTTTACAAAATTCCTCCAGCTTCTAAAGGAGTTTTTGAATTCCAGTGCTGTCTTTTAATGTGCTTACTAGAGCTGTAAGGTTGTTGTGACCAGCAGGTCACAAAAGCATTCAGGTTCCAAAACCTTACTGGAAGTAGGAAGTTGAATTGGGTTCAGAACAGCTCCCTGTGAGGTCCCATTCCTCCACTATGGGAATAAAGCAGGTTATGATTCTACTCAGTGGGTTTTTTTGAACAGTTTTGTAACCACTTTACAGTAATTTTGCAATGTGTCTTTGGTAAGTTTGCCTATGAGGCAGCCCAATTAAAGTTTGTCAAATACTTATTAAAATCAATATACAGAGCACTGACTGCTTTTCCCTATCCACGTGCACTGTTTTCCTTTCACAGAAGGAAATTAGTCTGGCCTGACATGATTTATTCTTAATAAATCTATTCTGGCTGTTAGTTATTTCGTTTTTACCTTCCACATAGTTTGGTTATTGTTAATTCTGAGCTTTTTCTGCAATTAAATTATCTGTACATTCTTGCCTTCTCTTTTCATGGACAGTGTTGTGCAACTAAATCATTCTGACATTAGTGAGATATATATGGATGATGATATTTTGAGTGGGACTATAGCTGGATCAGCCATCCAGCCCTGGCAGATGTTGACATTGCTGTCTTCAGCCCTTCAGCAAAGACATTGCAACTGCACCAGCTGAATCGTATCCCATCAATACATTCCTGTTGCATTTAAAGGATCTGTACTCCATGGGAAAGATACTTCAGAAACATTATTTTGCAGAGGAAGGGGAAGATCCAGATTTTGAAGGTGGCTTTTATTTCAGGTTTATTTCTTCTATAGCCTGGGAATAGTAGACAGCAGTGTGTTGGAGAGGGTGCAGGACAGGAACATCTAGACATTAAGAAGCAGAGAAAAAGGTTTCCAGGACTTCTGATTCTCTATGTCTTGAAAAAAAGCCAGAAGTGACTTGTTTTAAGGGAAGTGAAATATCAGAATAAAGCATAAAATTTAAAAAAATTATGGGCAGTTCAAAAATGTAGCTATTTCAATGATATCTTTGCCCCCACACCACTGAGTGTCAGAAGGGAGTTGGGGCAGGTGTAGTCCTGCTGTCTTTTGTGAGCAGGTTCAAGAAAAGAAGACAAGTAAGAGCAATTTCCTCACTCTCCTGCTCTCATCTCCTTTCTTTCTCTCTTTTTCTTCTCTTTCACATTTGTGGGAGCTTTTAAACTTTTTTGGACCAACTCCAGTCATGACCTGCTGTAGATGAGCAATGGCACATTCCATTAATCGTTCATGTGTAACCTGAAAGCTGAGAGCTGTTTTGCCATTCCCAGCTGGGATTTCAGAGCTCAGCACTGGAGGCTCTTTATTGGCTCCTACACCACTGGCCATGTATTTGGACAGTGTCATGCCTAATCACAAATCGGGAAGCTGTTTCACAAGGGCAGAGAAGCCAGAGATGGGGTTCAGTAACTTGCATATTACTACAAAGATTGTTGTATTTTGTTGTAAAAAAATCTTCAGTTAGCTCTCTTTACCCAGTATCATCATTCACTGTGGTGCTTATGCCTTGTAGTAACAAAAAGAAACACCTAGGGAAAAAGTAAACTGGAAAGAGAAAAGAGCCTTAGTCTGTGAACAGCTAAGGTTGTCAAAATTCTTCTAGTGTGACAGATATAGGAATACTCTTCAGGGTTACTTGGGGTGTCATGAGATGCTCGTAATAACAATGTCAGAGAAACAGGCTTCTGTGCATTGATGACAGTCCTCTATCATACAGTACATTTTACACCACCAAGAAAAGATCGGAATTTCCAAAGCATAGGGACCTAATTCACCATGGCTTCCAATTCAACCTGACCTACCTAGAGCTGCTGCCACTGACAAAAATACCAGCTGTGTCACTGCCTAGAAATTCCTTTAAAACTGTGCCTTAGCATGCCTGTTGGGATATCATCAGGTATCTTTGGATAACTTTTGAAATTGTTCTTTAATGGGTGAGTATCTGTACAATGTCTTCTGCATGAGACATCTGCCCTATGTGGGCCTGAGATATTACTGTATTTCCTGTGCTGCCTTGGTGTTAGTTCTTGCTCTACTCCAATAATTCCCAGAGATGCTATGCAAATCCTTATCCATTTCTGCAGTCTGACATTTTCCTGAATAGCATTTTAAAGGATTTGATCTTGGAAGGCATACCTAACTCATCCAAGTACATGTGCACACTCTTTGAAAGAAAGTAATTGTGCATCCATTCCCATCTATGTTTCTTTCTTCCTTTATTGCTTGCCTCTTTAAAGCTTGCTGGAAAGTCATTGAGTCACTGACTCTGAAACCTACTGATTGGATTTGAAGAGTATAAAGGGGAAAAATGTAACATTGATAAAAAGTAGGGCAAAAGATTAACACCAACACTAGTTTGTAAGCAGGAAAGTCAGGAAGGTGCAGCAGGAGCCATGTGCGTTCCCTTGTTCCAAGGTGATAACGGAGCCAGTAAAGATAAACATTTGGGGTGAGGAAGGAATATTTCCTCTGATTACTGCTGCCAGGTGGAAAAAAGAGCAAAACTGTGAGTTATGCTGTCAACACCAGGTCACCAACAGCCACTGATGTTATTTAGAGCCTGCGGATATGGTTATGGATATTCATAGAAAAATAGCGGGAGGAGCAAAAAGAAAAGATAGAGATGACAAGGAGATACCAGAAGTAGGAAGAAGATGTCAACAGCTATTTAAGATAAGGATGGTTAACAAGTGCCATGGGGGCTGGGAATGTGTGAAGTGGGACATTTAAGTGGAGCATGAGGACTGCAAAGCATTTAATCTGACCAGTGAAGATGTAGCGAGCTGGTTGGCAGGTCGGTCCAAGTGAAGACACTACTCTGTGAGTGTTGTGAAGAGACTGGAGCTGCAGACTCAGGTTGGGTCTCTCAATGCCTACCAGGTCAAGTACAGAACAAACTCCTGGCAACCATGATGGTACTGATCTAGTCTCCAGACTGTTACTTGCATTTACATGTGACCTCTGAGAACATGTGCTGGCCAGTTAATCTGGACATTATTTCAATGTTCAGACACTTTAATTACCAGAAAACATGGTGGTCTGAATTCCAGTAAACACCCATCAACTCCATTTGTATTCATATTGAGTCTATGGAACCAAAACCAATCCTGGAGGCATTTTATGGACTTTGGGAGTTTTGTCACAGATTGGGGGGTTTTTGTTGGGTTTTTTTTTTTTGTTTTTTGTTTCTTTTGTTTTGTTTTGTTTTGTTTTTGGGTTTTGTTTGTTTGTTTTTGTTGGGTTTTGTTTGTTTGTTATTTTTAAAAATGGAAAATATATTGATATACTCATTTTAATAGCCAATCCCTGATTCTGCAGCAAATTCACATGCAGAGGTGGTTAACACTATGAATACTGAACTTCAGGCATGTTCTAAGCATTGTGAAGCTTTCTTAGAAAAAGAAAAGACTGTACAGGGTTTTCTCTTCTAATAAGCAAAATTCTTTTTAATAATCATCTAAACAGAGGTGCTATTCATTTCCCATTTCTGCAGGAAAGTGTTAACATAGCTTTGTGATCATGTGTTAGTTATTAGGTTCATAATGAGTATAATACTGTCTTAGTTGTAATGTCCATTAATACAGCAGAGAAATACAGTATGTTAATGTGTGTTCCTTCAAGATTAGCTATGGAAAGTGAAAGTACTTTTCTGTGCTAATACAGTAAAAATCTATTAAACCTGCAACATTTGAGCATGGAAAAAGAATTATTTTAACAGGTTTGTTCCATTAATGGTTATTTGTTTAAGAGGGCTTCTTAGCATCATACATTTTCTGACTGCACACTCAGATATTTTTTTTCCTGTGGACACATCTGTTTCCTTGACAGGTTGTATTACTCTAAGTTACAGGGATTCTGACAATATCTGGAGGATTTTCTTACAAATTATACATGCAGAGTGCTTTGAATATATGTTGGCATTTTGCACCAAATACAGACTTGCTGGTGTACCACAACGGTTCAGTCCAGGTCACAGTACAGTTTCCCTTTCACTTCCTAAAAGTTACATTGCCACAACAGAGGACAAAGTATTGCTACTACTGCCTCTCCACAACAGAGGACAAAGTATTGCTACTACAGCTTCTCCTTCACCCTATATGCCTCACAACAGTGTGCTCCAAATCACCTATTGCAAGGAGCTTCATCTCTATTTCTCGGACTGCTTATAGAAGCTGGGGCTGTTTCAAGTTTTTCCTTTCCAGCTTGATCAATTTTTGTGCTGCACTGACTCCCCCCTTTAGAGGTGCTGCTTTCTCTTACTGCAGCCCTGGATGGATATTTGAGCTGAAACAGTGCATACTACCATGGAAAAAGTATTATTTTGGTGTGGTATTTTAAAACTGCACTAACTGGAGGAAGAGAGTGCAAGCCCAGTTGATTCCTTGCTCTTCCTCTGAGGAGAGGAGCAGCAGAAGAGGATTCCATGCACTGACACGGCAGAGGAAGGGGTTAAGCTGCCAGAGAAGTAAGTGTAGTTCCTGTATCTTCAGTCTCTTAAAGCACTGAGAAAAGAGAACTGAAGTTGATGTGTTTTCGGGGTCACATATGGTTTCCACTGATTAAGCTGTTAGGGATATTTTTTCGATCCCTGTCAATAGGAGCCATAGAGTCTGATTTTTATAGTTATTTCCTCTTGGAAATTGTGTGTGTGAGAAGTTCATACTCTTTGCCACATCCTGTAGTAAATGTTCATATCAGTTTTTTCCAAAAGATTGATTCCTAGCTTGCTGCAGCACAGTTCATCAAATCCTTAATACAGAGGTGAATGGATGGTAGTCTCTTTTTCATCCAAACAATTGTAAGTCTGCATTTGGCTAGCAGTTATGCTTGTTGGATGAAGCATGACTGTTCAGTATTCAGTTTGCTTGCTATTGCCAGCAAACAATACGCTGGCAAGGGTTTACACTTTCTTTCTCTTTCCTTTTTTTTGTGCGCTATACAAGACCAAGCATGGGTAATGAGTGTCCGGAGTGTGTATGCTAATTCCTGTAGAGACCTAGATATTAAAGCTTAAGCAGAGAACGAGTCATTTGAGGTCGTGCTGTTATCATGTGTTACCTTCTCTGCACTAGTTAGAGTTTGCCTAACATTGTTTTAAGTTACTGAAGAACATTTGCAGCTGACTTCTTCCCTTTACATCTCCCTCTTTTGTTTTCCCGTTTAGGTTAGTCTGTCTCTCTGATGACGTTAAAGGGAAATAACCAGGTAGGCATAATTTTCTGGCACAAAAAAGTTGTAAAGAGCCTGAGAATGCAACGAGATTTGGCTTCTGAGCACATTCTTTAGTTCCTTTGTAAGCCTCTGTCTATATTAATGTATTGCTGCACTTTGCAGAATAATATGCTCACACGGGCTTCATAGTCATCTTTCTCTCTTCATTCTGAGGACCAACATGTTAGTTTTTCAACAGCTGTAATCAGGAAAATAAGAGCTTTAGAGTTTGCTTCAAACCCTGTATCTCTAGGCAATCTGCTGCTAGAAAGCTACTCACAGAGTTAGCATGAAACTATTCTAATTCTGTATTAATTGCTGTAATTAGGTTTTTTGCGTCATGATCAGATCAAGGAAGCCTAGAGAGAGAAAAAAAAGAAAAAGAACCCTCTTTATCCACAACTCTCCTAAAATGAGGCTCAGTATTGCCATCATAGGCAAAGGCAATGCAAGTCAGACTTTCCCAGCTGGGCAAAAGCCCTCGTCTTCAGGGATGTCAGGGGCAGTTTGGTTCCAGTTGAGCTGGAGTCATTCTCAACATGCTGTCCTGCATGCAGACCTTCTGATTATTTTTGTCCCAATGGGATCTGTTTGGTATCCCTGGTTTGTTTAGATCTCTCAATTTTGGAGTTTTTTTTGTCTTTGTTACTTACAGGCAGATTCGTGCTTTCCTTCTGTAATCCCATATATGCACAAGGTATCTGTGAACAGTAACACCCCTCTGATTCCTCCTGACCAGTTTTGAGAGGCAAACTGACTGTTCACAAAAGCACCTAGTTGCAATCTGGGGGAAGTTCCCAGCCTGAGTCTTAGGCTTCTATCATTCCCTGTGATGCAGGATGAGCATTCATTTATACTGCTCTTTCCCTTTACACAGCTGTTGTTTGCTATTTCCCTGTTATTAAATACTTGCACAAGGAAAGAAATATAAAAATGCTGATACTTGCCATTAACTATTTTTGATGCAACAACTAAGTCTGCCAACTGCATGAAGTGAATGCATTTTGTTAAGCACATCAAAAATGCATTTGTAAGAAAAGGCTCATTGGGTCAGATAAGAAGGACATAGAGTACAGTGGTAGCAAAGTACCTTGGTTTGCCATCCACAAAATGCATTTTTCTTTCTTTGGTCCTTTGTGTGCTTGAATTATTTAGACTGTAAACTTTTTATGATGGGAACTGCCTCTTAATCACAACCTATTTATACAATGGCCTCACATCAGCCAGCCATCAACAGAGAATTCTTTCCCACCCACTCATTTCTCTTGTAGCTCACCCCTTCCTTAGCATGTATTCTCACCTAAATTTGGAGTCTTCTACATGGCAGCCTTTCTGCATCCTGTTCCTTTCCATTCTTTATCTCTCCTCCTCCATGACCTTCTCCAGATGGTACATCCGTAGGAAAAAGAATGGATTTAAAAATGGTTGGTTTTCTTTCAATGGGAATTAAACTGCATTAGCTTCTCACCATTGCTTTATTTTGGGAGCAGGCTAATCTGCTAGACCTGGGCAAGAAACCATGTTTCTATTCAACAAGAGCTTTGGAAATGTAAACATTTTCTTGACTTAGATGAAATGTTAACATCTCAGGAATGTCTGCAAAGTCCAAATCCAAGGAGCTGTGAGCTGTGGAGGGCAGGCTGGACTTATCTGAAGTCAACAAAAACATGTTTTAAGACTGTCAAAATGGTTCTGCATCCCAGATTCCCATTTTTTAAAAAATAAAATGAAACAAATTCAGTTTCTTCTGCCTAGATTGCCTTGGTATTTTTATAAAGTGAAACAGTTTCATCAGAAAGAGCTTGAAGAAGGAAGGTGAATTTGACCGAGCATCCATATTTTTGCTGAACAGGTCCAGATCCTCTTATGCTTTGATACGTTCTTGGTTAGCACTGTCCCTGTATGTTCAGGAGAGTTGAGGTGGGACATGAAGGAAGGGAATGCAGCAGTGTGCTGGTCACCATTCCATTCACCTTGTCCCATAAAATGTCAGATTTTCCCTCTAGTTTCAGGAAGAAAAGGAAGAGTGCGCAACATGGCTCCATCCAGGTTGAATTTTCCGTAAAGCTACAGGCCTCCCAGGTGCACCAAAGAATTAATATTATTGATGGTACAGGTGACAGAGCAGAAAATGAAGCTTGAAATATCATGGTGTGCTTGTTTCAGCACGTCTGGAAGGAGTGCCATTCTCAAGAAGTCTCAAATTTTCCTTTTCTCAAGTAAGTGACCATCTTTCACAGCAGGTGCCACTTCCCTCTGGCCCTTTTCACCAGAATGGCACCACTACCTAGAGTTATTTATCAGTGTTCCTAAACATATATTGAATTTTGTTTCTATATATCTGTACATGTTATGGACCTCTATGGGAAATTTACTTGAGCGAGAACTATGGGATTGAGTTATTAAATAGTAATAAGCAATAAATTTCAGATCACCCAAATTACAGAAATACCATTCACAGCCATGTGACAGTCTCTTCTCTCTTGCTCTGCATTTTTGGGAGATGAGGAATATGATCTTTTTAATGTTAATTTGTGATGATACCATCAGTTATTCTTTGAATGGTGAATTTTATTACTTAGGTCTCTGCATTAGAGTAGCTCAGTTTGTCTGTTGGTTTTCCCATACCACAGGATTTGTGGCGCAGTATGAATCCATTAGATTTATTTTACCATCTAGTACAATATGTGTAGGAGGTATAGCTCCTAAGAATGTGTTTCACAGATCACTCATGTATGGAAATGTTAGGAAACTCAAACATTTTTTTATCTGAAATTCCCCTTGCTCTCCCCTTAAAAAAATTCTAAGCAATGATGCAAATAAGTTTTCAAAAAGATTGTTTTATGAATACATATGCTATACTCAGTCTTTTTAAAGAATAGAAAATCACATAAATGACAGTTCCAGAAACTGTAGATTTATGACTTTTTTTAACTTTCCGATTATGTTGGCAATGACTAAAAAAAATAAAATTTTGTAATTTTGAGGAGAGAATAATGTACTTTTTTATTAAAATAGAAATGACACACTGCTGCATATCTAACTTGATTTAGTGTTTTTATTAGTTATAGAACTGTTTTAATACCTCACTAACTATTGCTTTCTCCCTCAAGGTTTTCATTGTTCTCATACCCTAGAAACAAATTGATAATTCTGAAAAAAATAAAGTATTTCTTAGTTGTTTGCTAACAGCAGAATAGCAATCAGTCACCACAGGGTTACTACAATGGGCATCATTATATCTGGATCCTTATCAATTTCACTATATGGGTAAGTATTATTGCTGCATACCGGAACTCCTTTGGTGTTATTGCTTAATTTTAATTGTGATTGTAAAATGTGAAAAATGTGGATATTTAAACCACAATTAAACACCTGCTATACTTGTTGTGCATTGGCATTTAAAGATATATTGAGTATTTAAAATCTGCTGAATCAGATATTATATTGAGGGGGGAAATAAAAAATAAAAAATCTGGGATTGGTTTGAAAACAAATGTTTGTTTAAGGAAACACTTGCCGGGAAATTTAATTTAGCCAAATACGTGATGCAACATCTGAACCTTAAAACATTTTGAGGAGTAAATTTTGACATCGTGCTGTTTCTCATGCAGCTTCAGAGGCTGCCAGTCCCTTGCAGCTTCCAAGAATCCCACTGTCCTGTGTGTGTCCCTCTGACATCCTGCAAATGGCAAATCCTGCACTGGAAAACACCTGCCCAGCATTAACAAGATGTAAATGGCAGAAACAGCAGAATGTCAAGTTGCAGAGACACAAAGAAATGAAGGTTTTGTAGAAAAAGCCTCTGCTGACTACTCCCAAATTCTTAATTTCATTCAAGAGTGAAAACATTTCTAAATTGCTTCTGGTTTCTGTGTGAGAAGCCCAGAAAAACACATGAGCACATGATTTTTGTTAGGCATGTGAGTAATCTGAATGAGTTAGAGCTCAGCACATGTTGATGTGCTTTGCTGCCTTGGATCTGTTAGTGGTGTAAGGTGGTTTAAATCTAGCAGACATAAAGAGAGGCAGCAGCTCTCAGTACAATTAAATCTGCAAGCAGCCTCTACTGCATAGCCTCACTCATGCACCTTTCCATATCTCGTGTCTTCCCCTTCATTAAAAATACGTTGAAAAAAATGTTTGATCTGAAAAATGACAGAATTATCCTCTCAATAATGCCTGTTTTTCTAAAATTAGAGGGAGACTTTGCTTGTAGGCATTCAAAAATTGACACTATTATAAGTCTTAATTTTTGTCTATTGTTGTTTTGTGTTTAGCCACTTGCAACTCAAAGGAAAAAGAATCATTGTATCCACCCTTCCATCTTTGCACATATGGTGGAAAATTTTTCTGAGCCTTCAGCTAGTTCTTGCCCATTCTGGAAGGTTGCTTGAGGGTCCTTTCGCTTCATGATTTATGATCTAATCAGGTATGGACCTAGAACCAAATCCCTCCCTTCTGCCTAACGTGCAGCTCTGGGAGAAAAACTGTTCCTCTGTTTGGGAGAGGAACACCAGTATTTTTCTTCAGCTGTAGAGGAGAGCTCGGAGTTTCTTAATGGTCTGTTGATAGGCATCCTTGGTGGTGCATTGGCTTAGGTTTTATTTCCTGCAATCTGGACTCCTGGGAGGATTCCCTGGCTTCTTGCCTATGCACTTCTGTTGAGTTTGCATTGAACTTTGAAACTGATTCAACATGATCTGCTGTCAGCCTCCTACTACACACTGGGTGATCAAAATACCTCCCTTCCCCTTCCTGGGAGAGTAGGGTTCCCAAGGGCACTTCACGGTCCTTATCTTTTCTTACTTGCTAGCTTGAAACCAGTGATATCTGGGTAATAGTTGTGAAAAAGCCAACGCTGTTTTGATAACTAATGCCTGCAATAAATTGGAAAGTTCTGTATTTAAATTTTTTTCCCCAAACTGTTACCTCAGTTTTGAAGTAGAGTACCCCTCTCCTTTCTGCAGAGGCCAAACAGCTTCTCAAATGCCTTACCACAAATAAATCATTTAACTATCTTCTTCTTGTCTTGGAGCATGTCTTGGCTACCAGCACACTTTCCTGTCAATCTTCAGTAATGGCTTGTGTCAGGTGGAACCTCCTGGGAAAGAAATGGGTTTATTTTAAAAAGTTTATGAGAGCATCTCCTATATCTCCAATGTGTGTCATAGAGAGGGATTATTAAATATAGAATAAATAACAGACAACTATATTACTAGGCTTTAATTCCGTGGAGGGGTTCCATTTTTCAAAAGTGGATTCAGTGCTCATGAAAGCTGTCAGGCTGAGGTCCTTGGAAAGTGGTCTTTATATCCCATAGATCAGACGTGGTATTGGCAAAAAGCATGCAGGCTCTGCCACGCTGTCCTGACCTGCAGCACCTGTATTTGTGCTTTAACCACTCCATGCAAAGCAAGTAGAAGAGCGGGTCCAGGAGGTGAAGTGAAATTTAGTGCAACTAATCCAAAACGAGCTCTGAGAAGGCTGGTACCTCCACACATGTTGGTGATGTGTACAGAGCCTTTAGCCAGGGTCCCAAAGCGTGCTGAGCCCCTGGAGCTGTGCTGGTGGGTGCACACCAGCTCTCAGCATCAGGCAGGCACTGCACCACAGGGAATAAACCCAAGGCAGGGAAGTCTTTAAACCCCACGGGCAAAATGGTCTGACTCACAGGACTTATCTCTGTGATAGGCTAACCCATAGGGAGCCTCGCATTCCTCAGGCTCGGCAGGATGCGTGGCATATTGAGGCTTACATTTTAAACCTACACCTTTATAGCACAAGGCCTATCAATTAATTTACCTACTCTTGTGTCAACTTTGGCAGCTTTATAAATTGGAAAAAGAGATTCATGATCTAAATCCAGCCCCTCACTCTGCGATGCATTGATGCCTATAATTCCTCATAGAAAATATCTTTCCTGAAGTCTGCAATGTGTTATAATCTCTAATTATGAATATGTTCACAGAATTTGTTCATCTCAAGATGCACTTGTGCATCTGTTATTTATGCACTATACATTAAACTTTACATATAGCTTTAGAAATATTTCTGCAGATGTGCACTTGTGCTTAAAAGACCATAGAAAAGGATGTGTTAAGCTGTGTGATAAGGTCCTTGGGTATGGATTATAAAGTACTGGAAAGAGCACCATCTTTTCCCCATGGTGGAGTTGCAACTAGAGGCAGACAACCGTCTGCTGAAATTATGGGGTGGAAGGGCACGTCCGGAGTCAGGGCTACAGGTGGTGTTGCAGCCCATCTGGGGGTCACCTCGCAGGCAGTCTGGGGGCTCTGTGTTTCTGCTGCCGGGCTCTCGGGGGCGGGGGCTGCTCCTGCCTACCCTGGAGCCCAGGAGCAGACAGTGTTTACTGTCTGGGTCTTCATGGCAGACAAGCCTGGTATCAAGGGCATCCTTAGGTCACCCTTTGAAGATGATGTAGCAAGAAGCCAGTGTGCTTGTGAGGGCAGGGAAGTCTGGCACTGAGTAAGAGAGACTGTAAACTTATTAGAGAGGCTGAACTTTATGTTTAAATAGCACATAATGCAGTGGGGACTGGTCCTTGCCTGGCACTTTTAATTGCTGCTGTAATAATAATACAAGAAACAGAGCCACTGTTCTGTACACAGCCATATAAAAAATGATAAATTGTTATTCTACTTCTTTTCCTATTGTAAAGTAACACTGTCAGTATGGAATTAATTTAACTGGAAGATAAGTCCTCAAATGATTACCTTAGAATCTGAAAGGGAAAAAAAAATACAGTTCAGCACTAGCCACTACAAGAAAATTAGAATTAAAGATAATATAACTTGAAAAACCAAGCAAACAAATATCAGAGGGCCAATAAATGCATGATGTACAAAAATAAACTTATCTTTGAGCACACCCCAAGGTCTTCTCTGGGCCCTGGTTCCAGTCAGTCCCAGAAGGACATAAATGCAATCTTAAAGCTGTGACTGCTTCAGGACCTAATGCTTTTCTAATAGTGTATTAATATAAAGGAAACATTAACTAATAGGTTTTGATAGGGAGATGCCACCAGATCTTTTTATATGTTAGGCTTCCTTGTGTAAGCTAGCTAAAGGTGCACATGGTTTGTGGAGATGAACCCTGAGAGGTTGTGTCTTTGAAACGTACTGCGGTTTCTCCATTTCCACTGCTAGTTAATGAGAATGCTGTGCTGTGTTGGGTTGGTTTTGGTCTAGTTTTCTTTCTTTTTCTTCTGTGTGTGTGGACTTCTGTGCTTCATAAACAAAAGCATTTTCTCCACTGGGAGAAGAAACCAATTTATCCGTCTAATGTGCCCATGTGCCCCAGCATCTCCTCGAAAAGACATTTGCTTGTTAATCTAGAAAGTAACAGTGTATGCAATTGAGTGCTCTATGTTTTCTTTTCACCCTACAACACAGTTTTGCTTTTCATGCCTTTTATGTTATACTTAATAATAGAAGTACCTGAAATATTTGACAATTGATGGAAAAAAGTACTCCTTGCTTTGCCTTGAAGCATCATATCTTTATGGAATCATAGAAGCTGGAGATTGTAAAGGCCTTTTGGGTCATTGGAGCCACCCATGTGCCGATGCTGGATTGACACTCTTTTCTTTTCCTGTGAAAGCTGCTTGTGATATGGTGGTGCAAAGAAATTTGCACTTTAATAGGACGCATTTTCATAAAAGCTCAACCTGATTTTGTCTCTGTTTATGGTCCAGATATATACAGTGCTATACAGGCCATATGAAATTACAGCAAGAAGTTGTGAATGATGTAGGAAATGAAAAATTCGTCACAAAGGGCAAGGACGTAGCAAGCTGTGCTGCTCTCTACCTTTTGATATTAAACTCAGATATAGCCAGGCAAGGAAACTGGACTCAAAAGGTCTTAAGCAAATATAACCTCTATAGTATAAAACTGAGAAAAATAAAAAAGCTAATTAAAAAAAAAAAAAGTTTTAGAACAGCTTGAAAGCGTTTGTTCTCTCCTATTAAAAAGAAACCCAAACACTTCCCAGCTGAAGTGAGCACTTCTAAATGTGGCTTGGTCCCAAATGAAGAGAAACTGAAAGGGCTTCTGACAATTTGGGGAAGTGCTAAAGTATTCATACCAGTGGAAGCTGTTTGTTTTTTGTTGGATTTTTGGTTTGGTTGTTTTTGGTTTTTTCTGCAAGAGGGTTGGAATCACTCATTCTAGGGCTGGTAAGTAGCACATGTAGAATATAATAGTTGCACATACAATACAAAGAAATCTTCTTACTACAGATGGCGTCTCAAAATAAAATCAGGTAAAAGACATGTAATGCTTAGCACATCATGACTGCAGGTATTGTGGCCTGGTTTACTTCCACCCCATTGTGTAAGGATTCTATACCACACCCTTTTGGGGCAAGAGCAAATATTCCTGTATTTGTTTCGATAACGTGCTATTCAATCCTTCTATCTTCCATTTGTGCACACAGATTTCTTAATTGCTTGCAGAACCCTTAGAAATTATTTTTCTGGTGACGAGGAATGCATGGGCTCCTCCTCAGGCTAAGTCCATGCAGCACATAAGGGGGTGCATGTCTCTCACTCCTTACAACCAGGTGTGTTCTTCAACACCTTGCTGAATTAGATCCTTAATCATCATCACCATCAATATCTGCTGCTTTCATGTTCTCCCTGCAAAATGTGACTTCTTAAAAATGCAACCCTGGGACATTGTGCTGGTCAGCAAAGCAACCACATTGAGTGATGTTCCCTGCTCTCTGCATACACATTGCTTAAAATTACTGCAGCAGCTTCAGTACTTAATTCTTTTGCCAGTGAGCACCTGCATCGTACATGTGGGATTCTGATCTTCACATGCGAGACGGCCTCAAATAATTTCTGTGGGTTTTACAGGCAATTCTGTGGTGATGAAACTACTGTAAAGAGAGACCTGTATCAACCCATAATTCACCGCCCCCCACCCCCTTCTTTCGAACATATAATCTAAGGCTTCCCTTGTGGGTGGCCCTTCTTTCTTTTGTGCCATGGTAATTTCTTCATAGGTGGTACCTGACAAGTCCTTTTTTACCCTTAGAGTTTTTTGTTCAGATTCCATTCACTTCAAAATATCATTACCATTGCAAACAAGGAAAATGTGTTTATCAGAAACTGCAAACTCCTTTAGGGCCTCATAGGATTAATCACGGTTATAAAGTTTTATTAAACACAATTTTTGTTTAATGACAAGCTCCACCAGTCCTTCCCATTCCAAACCAATCCTGTCCTTAGGGTGTATCTAGCACAGCAGATTGTTTTCAACAGACTCTCAAGACAATCCCTATTACTTTGTCATGCACAGAGATATTTTTCTTCCTGGATAATTTGAACTTCCTTAAAAATCACATCTGTTTCATACTTTATTTATTTGTAATTTAAATCCTTAAATTGAATCTTTCATTACTAACATCTGGGCTTGAAATGCAGCCCACTTGAAAAAATACAAATTTTATTTTATTTGTAGTTACCCCCCTTCACTCAGTAGCATTGGTACAAACATTCCCTGGCCAGAGGCAAAACAGCCGGGTATCTTAAAGCTGTGATGCCGTACCACGTGTAATATGGCTCACTTGAATGTCCCTGAAGTGACTGGCAATTTGCCCAGAATTAGACTGAATGCAAGTAATAAGCTGTAGAAATTCCACAATATTGACAATTAGATATCTCTATACAGCAGCAGCTGTGTATTGTTCTCATGGTATATTCCTCTCAAAGCACCTCCTAAAAAAGGGGGAAAAAAAAACCTGGCAGAAGGTTGCAGGCAGCAGAAAGGTAATATACATTGTATGAAATATCTCAAATTCAGATTAATAGGAATGTTTCTATTAGCACAGTTTTCTACATCAGGAATAATGGCTAAGGCAAAATGCTGAGGAATTTTCAGTTTATAATACCACATCTGTACTGCTAAATTGCTATATTTTAAACATTTTTTTTTTCTGAGAAAGATACCTACCCACTCTTTCCTTTCATCATGAAAATGAGGAGATGAGAGTATGGGCTTGCCTTTGGATGCTGCTTGAGAAAAATCTTTGCAGGTCTTTTTGAAAATTGCCCCCAAACCAGAAAAAGACATTAGTGTCCTGCATAATGGGGTCTCCCCAATATGTAGCAATATGGCCCAGAACAGAAAAGTAGGGCTAGAAGGAAAGATTTTTTTTTTTTAACCTGATTTGAGAAAATTCAGATAGCTTTGAGGGACTTGCTGGGATAAATACATTTATTTCCTATTAATTCTCAATCCCCTCATGTTTCAAAGTTTATTTGTCAGTCTTTCTACAGAAAATGTGGAAAATTAATTCCTTGAACATTTATTTTATTTTACTCACAAGAAGCAGCTGCCCACAGCGAATGGATTCAAATTTTATTTTTTAAACCATACTTTTGAAGTTTGCATTATAAGCTATTCATCTTTGATATTTTGCCCAGTGGATATCAATGGAGCTTGTTTCTGTCAGCTACTAAGCTTGTCAAACTTTGGTTTTGGTATCTGTTTTTATTGTAATAGAAATGATCATTTTTTAAAATAAGCTGCTCCTTGGTTGGTTTGGTTTTTTTTTTTTTCAGAAGTACCATAAAACTGAGGGAACAATAAGATGTCAAGTTTTATATTGCAGATGCTAATTTATCAAGCTAATTACCAACAAAATGCAACTAAATTGCTGATAATCTTGAGACTGATTAATTCAGCAACAGAGATATTGATGAGTATTTAAAGGTTAGGAATAGGAGCGTTATGATGCAGGAGCCCCTTCCTACTTCAGTGCTTACCACAGAAGAATTATCTCAGCACCGCATGGCATACACAACATTTTGACAGATACGTGTGCTGTATGCCAAACAAATTACTGGAGAAAGGAAAGGCCAGTTTGTGCATTTCTCTGCCTGGTGTGACCACGCTGAATATTGCTAAAATAGAGGGAAAGGTTTTGCGTGGCACTGCGTATTCAAGTTTCCCTGTCCTGATGTCTGTCACTCCAGATCCCGTCATTTTCATTTCCTCTTCTATACTGCCTGCCTTCGTGCAACTTCCCTGCCTTTCTCCCTCTCTTCCCTGGAAAAAAAACCCAAACCATTCCACAAATGCAAACACAGTAAGAGATTGTGACTCATGGCCTTTTCCAGCTGCAGGGGAAGTGAGGGTGATGCCTGAATCCCTCAGTCCTTTGGTCAGAGATAACTTTTCCTCCCTGGACAGTGGGAAAAGCATTTCTTCAGGCTTTATCTGAGTGCTGTCTCCTCTCCTCTGGGTGCTGAGGCTGCTGAGTCAGCGCCGAACGAGGTCAGTCGTGATGTCCATTTCTGGGAACTGGACACCAGCCTGAAACGTCCTGAAATGGCATTTCTTGGGCCCTTTTCCTGCCAGCAGCACAACATTGGGTCCCTTTGGTGCCGAATGTACTCCAATAAAGGAGGTTAAAAAGCCTGTTCATTAATTGACTCCAGCACTGAGTGAGTCCCTTTTATAACCTGTGTTATCAGCAGAAGTACAAGCGTGGTGTGGTAAGGAATGTGATTACGGACGAGATTTCCTGGGAGAGAAATTAGCTGGCTCTGGTGGTGATCTCTGTTATAATGAGCACACTGCCATCTTTATGAATGCAGTTATAGACGTACTCCCACAGCCCTGAAAACCACCCAGCTCCTCTGCCTTGCTGAGTAGCACCAGCCAGGCTCTCGAAGGGTTAATCTGCAGTTTACTATTGAATAACATAAAATGAGCTGTAAATAATGTAATGATATGTATTGTTAAGCTACATGTACTATACCAGGTGCAAGTACTCCCACTCCTCACTTAGATATAATCTGGGGCAGTCAACAAACACAGATGTATTTTAACAAAAAAGAAAAAGAGAGGGAAAAAAGATGAAGAAAGTATGAACAAAAAAAAAAAAAAATTAAAACATATGTAAGATAATTTATCTGAGATAACTATCCAGGTAAAACCTGGCCTATTTTTCAGAGTCACTTTAACTGTGCCGTGTAAAATACAATGGCATTTTGACTTGTTTTTGGAACATGCATGAGCCAAACACGTGTGGAAACACCTTGACAGGCCTTTTGTATAACTACAAGAAAACTGATAATCCTAAATCAATTACATGGGGGAAAATATGAATCTTTGAATACTAGTAATTATAATGGTTATTTTTCACTTTTGTAGCACCTGCAAATGATGCACTGTATATATAACAATGATTCCAAAAGCTCTAATTAACTGTTTATTTTTTTCTTCTGTTTGCTGGCTGTAACCAGTCTACATTAATTGACAATTTATACGTGTGTGTGTGTGTCTGTGTGTGTATAGATATGGATGTATATTTTCGTCCCCCCAGCCCGCAACACCCCCCCGCCCCCCCATTTTCTATTACTTTACGACTGCCTGGAAACCACAATTACTGAATTTGTCTCTTCTAGGTTGGTTCTTAAAGCCTCATCAGAGACTTTTTGCTGAACTTCCAGTAATACCCAAGGGATGGAAAAATGTGGTAGAATATGCTGGGCTGATCCTACCTACTGGGGACAACTGCAGTCCCTTCTGTAGTGTGATGACATGGCTCCCGACTAATAGTGCCAGTCAGAATTCCTAACTGCTCCTACCAAATGCGAAAGAGCTGATATTGGAAGACCTCCAGCCACAGCTTTCCACTGCTGATAGATTACTCTGGGCTATTCATGGAGCAAGATTAGCCTGACCACCATGAAGAAAACTCTTTGTTCCGTGTCATTACCTAGGACGGGTTGAACCGTGTTAAGGCAAAGCTGCATTGGTGAGCTAAATTCATACAGAAATTGGATCAGTGGTTATTCTGAAATTATGCTATTATGGTTGAAGGGAGCGGGGGTGGTAGATTTTTCGGGGTTCTAGGTAGGGAATGTGAAGTGCAGCAAAACTCAGCGTAGAGAGCAGGGGGACAGCTTGCAGTAGGCACTGTTAGGATTTTTAATGTGGGTGCGAGCACGCAGTTGCCATAAAAGCAAAGCGCAGCGGAGCTTTGTGTCGAAATGAAAATGCAACTGTGCCTAGGCAGTGGCCAAAGGGTGCCGAGCCTTGGGTAGGCACCGCGCACTGCGGCAGCTCCGGAGGCACCGGAGCGAGCGGGCCGGCACCGGCGAGGAGGCACAAGAGCGCCGCGCACCGCGAGCGCAAGATGGCTGCTGGAACCATCTGCAGGACATCAAAGTCTGCTGCCTGATGGCAAGTGGGCTGCCAAAGCTTCTAAAGGCTTTGGCGCCTGCATGTAAATCGGATGCAAACTGTCCATCTGCTGCATGGCACAAGTGACAGCTGATTCTTTTTGCAGTCCGTAAGATGAACTAGACCTAAGCCAATCCGTCCCTGTTCCTAATCACACAAGGTTTGTCCTACCAGTTTCATTAGCCAGACACACGAGATACAGTATGTGGTTTTTCATTTTGCTCTGTACGTGACACTATAAAAAACAATGCCGGGGATGGGCTGTGAAACCAAAGGGGACACACTGCTGCTACTGCAGAGAAAGCATATTGGCAATGTTCAAAGCATATTGGGGCATAACAGTAGTCTAAAAACCCCAATATGGATTAGGACAGCTGACCAGATGTCTTGACTGACATTTTTTAACACGATTCAAGGGTGTCCCTACAGTACATAAATGCAAACTATACATCTGTGTACTTTTTTTTTTTTTCCACTGGAAATACCATACATGGATGCTTTGATTGTAGCTGACAGCTCCAGTGTGAGGAGAGAGCTATTCAATGCTGCAGCTCTGGCCTTCTCCTCTGAGAAGCTTGCTGAAAAAAGTTTGACTTGGGTTCCAGTGCAAACAGGCAAGAGAGATGTTGTCTTCAGCAGAAAGTTACCTACCTCCCTTCCTCATCAGATGGGTAGTGGGAACTTGCTGGGATGCTGTGTTGAAAGTGGGGGATGAGATGTGATATACTGTTATAATAAGGGAATGTTGTTCTTTTCTAGACTGATCTCAATTTTAGAAAGTTGGATTACTATCAAAACGCGATTACTCAGCTGTGCAATTGTTTGTGAGAAGGAAAGATCAGGAATGGTTGGGGAGGGGAAAGCACTGAAGGTATACGGAGAAGCAAGGAACAAAGAGGGTGAAAGAACAAAGAAGTTTCCAATTTCTCACTATGTTGTTTCTGGAGCAGAGGTCACATTTGAAATGTAGACCCCCTTCCCTCCTCAGCCTCCTCATCTAAATTAGACATGAGATGTGGCAATGGTGAGTTTGAACCAGCACATTGAGTCTGGACCAGTGTGTGTGTTAGTGTGAGCCCAGTCTGCATCACTCCCTCAGGTTGCAATGAACACTTCATGTGCATACTTCCACCCTTCCTTAAACATCCATCAGTGGTTTTTCCCCTTCTGCCTCCTTTGCTGGTACAATGCAGCTCCAGCTGCATTGCTGGTACAGGATTAGGAACTCTGCTGGCAGGAAGCCAGTTTTCCTACCTGCCTGTCCAGAAGCAGCTTGAGGCATGGCAAACACCTTTTTCAGCAACTAGAGTTTACACCAAAGTACTGTTCTTTGCCCCTGCCCCAGCCTCAAAGTACAGGGAAAACTGATATCTTGCCTCCTTCAAACAGGGAACTGTGTTATAAACTAATCACAGACTCTTCCTCTGTTCCTGCTCGGCTTCAGCATGGAACTTGGCCTCCTCTGCTGACGATCCTCGTTAGTGTCTGAGGAGCAGGTTGATAGTTTGCCCATTTATAACCAAGTAGATTAGTTGGTTTTAGCGTATACTTTTTAGTTTCCTGGTAAATGTGAAGTGCTGCCTAAATTTATGTTTCCGATTGTTTCCTTCATAAGCCTTTCCCTTTCCCAGCAACCAGCTCCAAGCTTCACCCAGAAACAAAAGATGTCCTTAAAAAGCAAAAGGTCCTGTAGTATCAGTGAAGCCTCAGATGAAGTTATACCCAGCATCTGTATGTACATTTTCTGTGGTGCCAGCTGCTTAGCTCTGCACTTTATGGATACACAATTCTTACTTAACACTTATGATAACATAAAGCTTGTGCTTTTCAGTGATAAATCTTACTGGCACTTAAGTTCGGCTTTTATGTATCCCTTCAGATTTGTAGCATACCCTTAAAAAAGGCTTTGTCCTGTGACATCAATTACCTTTCTGCCTATACAGATATTGTATATTTAAACCAACTCTAGACCTGGTGTCTTAGGTGAGTATTTAGGTCTAAGGAAAAAGAGTTTCTCAGAGGAACTACTGAATGGTAAAAACTCTGCTCCAGTAGGTCCCGGGGACTGGAGGACCCCTCACTTGACACCAACACCTCCTTGCTGCTACAGTGGTGACATCAGAGGACCTCACACTGGCAGCAAACCCCCAGATCCCTGCCTGCAGATGTTCTGCAGTGGGAAGGCTCTCCAATGATCAGGTTCTTGGTGCTGTGCATGGCCAGCATCCTCCCTGGCTGACCAACCCCAGGGCAGAGGGGCTGCAGGTATCTCCAACTGTGCATAGGCTGCTGCTGGCCAGGACAGCTGCACTGCTCCATGGAAAGGATTTTCCTGCTGAGCAGGTGAATGTTTGGATGAGTGTGCCAGAGCAAATGGCCTGTGCCTGCTCCATCTTGTTCAGGAATCAGCTGATGGCTACTATGTCGGTCACCTGTATTAGAAGGGTGGAAAGAATGAAAACTGAGGTGTATGGGTTTTAGAGAAGGCAATGCAAGCCTAGGAAAGAACAACTCTCTATGTTCCTGTGAATGGCAATCAAGAGAAGACTCTATTCTTGAACACAGAAAATTGCTCTAGCCCTGGTGCTGAAAAGCACCTGTGTCCCTAAAAATTAAATACTCACTAGCACTGGCAAGTTACTGATAATATGCTAAACATGACTTTTAGGTTTATATTGTTAACTATGAAACTGATAATAGAGACTAGAACATGCTAATAGCATATGCTGAGCTGTGGAGGTACACCACAATTCATTTGTCTTTCCCAAAATGACCTTCCTCTTTGCTGACTGCTGGAAAATCACCGATGAAAATGTCCTGGATGAAACTGATGGGAATTTTCCTTCTTTTTGGTACTGTGCATGTGCTGTGACTTTCAGAGAGCACCTGAGATTGCAGGGTTTTATTGCTGAGATTGTAGGTTCTACTGTAAATCTGCACTAAACAGACACACGTATAAATTGCTATCATGCTGTCGCATCAGTAGATCAGCTTACAGTCCCTTTTAGATTCTCTTTGTCTTGTTATTTTCATTCTATTCAGGAACTGAGCATCAAGATGGATATTTAAAATACAACTTTCCATTTACTGGTCTACAAATACACTTCTGACCTCCACATGTAGGCTGTTAAATCCCACTGATTTGTCTTCCTGGACTCTCCTTATTAGTATTTCCGTGAAAAAGCCTATTCCTGAAAACTGGATGGGGATTTTGAGCCAAAAAAATCTCTGACCTGGGAATGTGCCTGTCACCAGTGGTTATTGGAATACACACTTGTTCACACTAGCCTTCCAGCTCAGCAGCTCTGCAAAATAGAACATACAACATCTATTTCAAAGCAATTCTGAGAGCCTCTGAAAAGTAAAGTTCCCCACAACCCTGAAAAAAAGAATTAACACTACCTCTCAACATTAAATTCAGAAGCATAAATAACCTGTTAGCTAAGAATGCTCCATTTTCTCCCCATGCCAGAAGCCTTACTTAGAGCATGAAGAAGGGAAAAGATATTCGCTTACCTCTACCAGCAAATAATGTAAAATGAGGGTACAATATTGAATAAGCAGGTGATACCACCATGCTGATACCCAAAGGCTGGGTGGTAACCATGGGAGGCAGAGGTACTCACTCCTGGTTGAACATAGTTCTTATTGCAGACTTTCACTGAATTCATGCCAACCATGTTTGAGCAGAGGGGCCACTTAGCATTTTTCTCACTTTTATTGCAATGAGGCTTAATGCAAATATGGGGGAAATGGCTTTTAACAATGTAACGGCATCATTTTCCCTTTTCTTTGGTCTCACTTCAGATCTATTCTGCCATTCTTTTTGCCAACAAATGAAAGAACTCAGTCATCGATATTTTAGGCTCTGCCATGACAGAGAAGGTACTTTCTGCTTTTCACAGTCCAGTAGTTATGTGTGATGCAATAAACAAAGAGAGGTAAGGCCAAGTACTTAGTAGTAATAAATATGTATTGAGATGTATGTATTTGTTAAAGCCTGAATATCATGCGGTATTTTAAACAAAATCATCTGTCTTTTGATCCATCCATCCATGCATCCATCCGTGCATCCATCCATCCATCCGTCTGTCCGTCCATCCAACCATAAGCTTATCTACGGTAGTACACGGTCTTTAAATTCTGCAGACCTTCTCCCTGCCATCTAAGCTAAGGGCCAAATCCTATTGTCTTCACTTGGTTTCATTGATACGACCTCCCTCTCTGTGGCACCTCGGCAACCCGACAGAGATGCAGTGCAGTCTGCATGCTGGCCCCGAGCTAGAACACATTATTGCTCAGACTGTGGAAAGGCTGATTTGGATCCGTTCTTTGCACTGCGGCAGTCCTGTGTGATCCTTGCCTGGCATGAGCTTCCCATCTCATACCAGCTCCTGTTTTTCGGGAGTTTTTGTGCAGTGTTAACATAGCCGAGAGTTTGGGGTTTTTTAGTGGTTTTATTCTTGTGGAAACAAAGTGGCTCCTGACAAGATCGGGGAAAACATTTGGGACACTGCTCATTGACATTTTACCTGAGGAAAAAGAAGATTGCAGCATACTCAAAGTAAATCACACAGCAAAGGGAATGTCCTCATTTTAGACTGCAGAGCAGAGAGCCCGTGTGCTGCAATTGCTAAGGTAATGGTTGCTGCCGCTCAACTGTTTCCTCGAAATGCAGCCACTCTGCCTTTTTATTTTTGGGCACTTTTGCATGCATAATGATATCCATCCATTTAAAGGCAAATGTCCTCTTAGTTTTAATGGGCTTCTGTTCATGGAACATTGTCAGATACTGTCTTTACTTTGGAGGGATTTTTTTTTTTTCATTTCTTTTTGTAATTTGGAGATAACCACTGCTTTGTCATTACTCTACTGGAAGCACGGGGTACCTGTGCCCTTCAAGCAGCTGCTCAGCCTCTTCCAGAACAGGGCTGCTCTGTGTACATTGTGGAAAGATATAAATTTTTATGGTGCAAGTGTTTTTACAATGGATTTATCACATAAATAAGGAATGGAAGAGACCTTGCTGGTCTGTTAATTTACCTCCCTGTAATATTAGATTATTCTCCAGAGTGCATTTTCTAGATCCATGGACAGTCCAATTTTAAATGTCGCAAATGATGGGGTTTGCACGGCTTCTTACAGGTGAATTCATAGCCTGTGTGGCCTCAGTCACCTTTCAAATATTTACATGTCCTTTTCTTCCTTACTTATTTTCTTATGAGTCAACATGATGCATACATGCATTTTATTTTACACTTTTGTTTACAATCTATTGTCTCCCTGCATAAGAACATTTACAGGCCTTTCCAAATTCCTCTCCTTCTTACCACTCTCATTTCCTATTAATTCCTTCACTCACATCACGTTCTTTATATTTTTAAAATACTCTTTTTTCTCTGCTATCAAACTCAGCTCAATCAAGCACTGCCTAACATTGCCTCTGCAGCAATGCAAAGGGTGAGAAGGCATATCTGTAATTTTAAAAGGACTGAATCATTTCTAGGTGTCCATTTTACATACATAACAATGTTTCTGGGGAAAAAATGCATTAGAGAAAAAACAATTCTGAGAAACAAAGTTTCAAGTAATTGTTAAACAGATTTAGTAACTTCCTTTATTTTTTTTCTAAATTAAAATGAGACATTGCTTTTCTCTTCATTCACTGTGAATATATCTGCTCTCTCTAGCTCCCAATTAAACATCATGTGTGAATTTACCACCTTCTTCAGATCATTAATAAATTTTACTGAGTTAGATTCCAAACAGGCTTTTAGGGTATATGATAATTGTAATACTTTATGTTATGGTGCATCTTCAAAGCTCGATTTAATGAGTCACAGAGCCTACCTGTAAAATTGTGTCTGGAATGAGTTGAAAGGGGAATCATATTTTTTTAAACAAAATATATTTTTTGCAGAAGCTCTGAGTAAAAAAAATAAGGCAATATTTCTTAAATCTAGCTATCTCCCAGCTCTGCTTTTTTGCATTAATTTTTTATTTAAAAGTTTTTCATTCCAGTTGGCTTGCAAACCTTGTAATAAAGTGCTTCTAGGATCAAAGGAAGTTATTTTTATAGTATTACCTCATTTTCTTTTATTAAAATAGAGAACAGCTATAAGTTATACACATATTTGGTCAAAATGATAGAAGCCCTAACCATACTTTCCATATTTTTTCTAAGGCACAAAGGATGGTCTAAGTTTTGGGTGACAGTCATTTAGGGGGCACAAGACCTCATCTGGAACACAACAATGCTGTTCTTCTGTGCAGTGTCAGAAACTCTCCATGGCATTTTCAGAAATCCCATCTCTTAGGCAAGAGCAATATTTTCATAGATGTAATTCCAAAATAAAGGCCTTGTCTTTCGTTTTGTTCATTGCAGTGGAGTTTAGGGTGCCTAGGAAATGAAGGCCAGGGCCCTAGGTAATAGTCTATTCAGGTCAGGAAGGCTAATTAATATGCAGACACTAGCTATGTTTCCAGTGTTGTGTTAGAAGACTTGGTTTATTTGGCCAATGACAAGCACAGTGTGATGGAAAAGAATCAGCCTTTGGAATAGCAATATTTACTTGCATGTACTCGTGCTAGAGAGTGAAAATTGTGTCCTGTGTACATTTAAGAATAATGCAAGTGTTTTAGAAGAACTACAGCTGAAAGAGAAACAATCCATATTATGTGTTGACCTAAAAGAAGATGAAATAAGTGAAATTTATTCCATCATTCCTTTACGGATTTCCCATTAGACTTTGAATATCACTTGTAACCCTTACAAGTCATGCTCTTCTGTAAAAGGTGCATCACAGCAAACTCTAATGCAGATATGTATGTGTTTAATGAAATGAATATGAGAAAGGACTTTAGCAATATATATCTTAGAGACTTCCTCTCTGTTACCCCTCTTGGAAACAAAAAATTAGAAGTCACACAAGCCTTGTTGGGCTCAGAAGACAATTCCAGGTGCAATGTACCATGAAGTATCCATCTTAGATAATACAATAAGATATGGGCAGGGGTCTTTGTGATTAATATAGTTCTTGATAATAAAAGTTATGCCAGTGGTTACAAGGTCATTCAGGCACTCACAGCCTGGATTTGCCTACTACTCATGTTGTTTACATGCAGGTGTGCACCCATGTGCCACTGCAGGCCAAAGTTGGACACATGTGTGAGTAGAAACACTTCAGCCTGAATGCTGCACTGAGCACTTAATCTCAGATTTGGTTCACACTCTCTTTGTGGATTTGGGTTGGACACAAACCAGCATAAAATGTTGAAGTCCAATTCATCAGGAATCTGCCAAGACTGGCTTTTCCTGAGCACAGGGAATGATTTGAACCTTAGTTATAGCTAAGCTAGTAGTCCATGATTTCGGTGTGGAACACGTGGATCATGGACCCGGCACAGTTAAGTCTGATCCCTGGTCTATGTTTCTGTTAACATCGTGGAGCTCATAACTGCTGGGCACAGTAGCAATTATATGTACCCCCTATTTAAATGAATAGTAGGTGCAGATCTAGGCCAAAGTTTTTCTGACAGATATTGCAAAATTAAAAAGGAACCTGGAAAACAATTCTGATACGTGAATGGAAAATCCACCTTATAGAGTTAAATCTACCGAAAGAAGCATCGATTGCAGGGTAATGCCATAAGATGTATCAGTGTCTCTAGCAATCTATTTCTGGAAGCCACAGCACTGCAAACCATTTGTATGTTGGACTCATCAAGCTACTTGTGGATTTAAAAGATGTTATTCTCATTAATGATATATAAGTAATGTGAGTCAAGACATTGCTTGTCACTTTAATAGAAGTCAATGGCTTTTCTGAGAGATGTTGTCTTCGGACTGTGTACAGGAAGGTACATAGTAAAACAAAAATAGGATGTGAGTTTTGACCAATTCAGACATGAATTTACAGTTAGCCTTTTGTTTTAAAAATAAATCAGTGGCTAATAGGTAAAAGTACCAAACATTTTACTTTTTCTTATCATTCACTGGTTCTAAAATACAGCAACAGAAAAAGAGCCTGGGATAAAACAGCCAATAGGCTGACCAAGGACTCCAAGACATCGGTGGAAATGCTTCTATTGACCTCACTGCAGCTTGGATTGGTCCCCAAATTATTTTCATGTTTGCAGTTTAAAACTCCAATCAAGCTGATTCCTGGACCATATGTTTCACCAGAAACAAAAGAATTGTAGTGACTGTGAATACGAAAATTAAGTATTTTCTTAGAACATTAATAAATAGTACATACATGTTGTGACATTAATTTAAAATTCTTATATGATTAAACATTGATGCTTCCTCTAATTTGTATACTGGTTTGGGTTTTCTTTTTTTTTCATCTAGAGGTAATAACAGGGCAATATATATTTCTCAATTCAGTGCATGTATAAACCAGATTGTTATAAAAATGTCTTTAATTTAGGTTTATGTACCCAATTTTACAATGTAGAAGTCATTTATAGTTATATACATTTTAGAGTTAGGACTACTGTATCCTGCTAAGGCAAAGCATTTCTGTTTTTTCTATTGTTTGAGCAGGCTTCTTTTTCTGCCCTTCTTTAACATTTCAGAATATAAATTGAGTAGGAATGCTCTGAATTAATGGAGATTTTCTGTTTTACTCTTAAAATTTAGCTCTTAAAGTACGTTTTCCTCTACAAGCTTTTGATAGATATGAGGCTGTGCTACTGTTAGTATAAATAATGTCTGGCCACTGGGAAGACATATATTTATTTACAATAAAAATGGATGTATTCATTATTTCATTCAGTAGACAAGTATCATCATAAAGACTGGGCTGATACAACATAGCAGGCATCACAGCAAAAATCATAAATACTGTACTTCTGTTTGGCTTGACAATGGCAGGTAATAGACTATCATTTCTGTTCCCTTAGCTACTGTATCCTTTTCTATCCATCATTCTTTATTGTTATTATCACACTTATTTCAGCATTCTTATATCAGCAGCATTTAGTGACATTGCGAAAACATGGTTCAGAAAGGCTGAACTTTTAATTGTTATGAGAAATAAGTTAGCTTAATTATTCTATGTAAGTAAAAAAGATGTGGTTTGTTCTTCTTCCTAAGTCCTTCCTTCCTAATCGCAATTCAACACCCTTTTTAAGCATTGCTATGTATGAACTTCATGCTGCTAGACAAATAAATTCTTTGGAAAAATGCACATTTTTATTTGGAAATAATGCCATCTCTTTGTTAGATTTGCAGCAATCCTATTTTGCCTCTACTGTTTTTAAGTCGAAAATGAAAAATTATTTAGAAGATGTTTGTGCATCATATTGTGCTGAATGGTATGTAGGTCAGCATGCTGCACCATAGCAGATAAGGCACAGTGAACAAGTGTTCTATGTACTTACAAGCAAATATCAGTCATAATAGAAGTAGACAGATCTACAAGAGCGTTTTGGCTTAGGAAATGTTTCTTGTCATTAGCATTTAAAAAAAGCTATGAGATTCAGGCCTATCAGCACCGATTCACAGCAAAGCCTGGCTTGCACAGGTTGTTATCTGTTCAGTACAGAGGTGCAGCTGGTTAGCAAATGGATTTGCAGATTTTTTTTTTTTAGCAGGGATGAGTAAAAAGGCAAAGAATCAGGTACTTACAACCCATTCAGAATGTAACAATTTTGTTTGTGTTATAAACCAAACCTTCTGTTTTTTGCAAACTGCATTATTTTTAGAAACAGAACCAAGAAAAAACGGCTGATTTAAAAAAAAATCTTTATTCATATTCCAGTTTCCCTAAGGGCTCCAATATCCATGAAGTAATACCAGCAAAGGGAGCAATGAAGACTGCAGACTTCCATGATTCAGTTTACGATGCTGCTTTATTGTGTTAGCAGTCAAGTCAAAAGGCAATATCTAATATTTTTAATTTTTTATTTCTCCCTCTATGTGTTCTCAGAAATGTGAAGGGGAAAATATGACTGATTCACTCCCTAATGCTATGGCTGAAGGTTAGGGTAATTTTTATTTTATGTGGAAGTGGAATCATTCCTCGTGGAGATAATAATCAGGGCTGATACTGAAAGTAGCTCAGTCATGCCTGAGTAGTAGGGTGCTGTTCTGCACAGGCATCTGCAAGGTGGTATGGATGGGTTTCTTTTTTAAGGAAAGATGCTGTGCACGAGATGATGGGACTGCTTATCAGGTATGGGAATGTTGTTCTTTCCTGTATGGCAGAGAAAAAGGCTACAAAGTGCATGGAAAAGGTCCTCTCAGAAGGCTTCCTTGGCCAAGGTGGGGATGGTGAAAGGGCTGTGCAGGTGCACATCCTCCTGCCAGGCCTGTGTGCAAAGGGAGTGGCCAGTGCAGTGACCAGCGAGGAGCACAGCTTTGGCCTGGGCTGCCACCTGAGTTTGAAAGGACTGTGGGATGATTGTCAGCCTGTCTCCAGTACATGTCAGCTGAAAAACAGCTCCATAGTGTATGAGCTTAAGGAAAACAGCTATCCTTAGGACAAAACCACATGGTTACAACCAGCATCTTTCCATCATAGAGCCACAGAATCACAGAATCACAGATTCATAGAATATGTTACACTGAAAGGCACCCATCAGTATCATCAAGCCCGACTCGTGGCACTGCGGAGGACACCTCAAGAGTCATACAATGGGCCTGAGAGTGTTGTCCAAATGCCTCTTGAACTCAGACAGGCTTGGTGCTGTGACCACTTCCCTGGGAAAACTGTTCCAGGATCTTATCTTGGGCTGCTGTACTTACTTGGAAGAGCTCAAACATCCCAAACAGTAAACACAAATGGGGCCAGTAAGTCACGGGTGCTCCTCAGCTTGGTTTTATCACACGATAAAATTGCTCCAAATTTTAGATCAGTGTTAAAGGTATTTCTCCTGCGTCTGAACCAAATATTAACATTTTATGAATACCGGCCTTGGACACTGTCCAAACAGGAAGGTGCTAGAAATGTGTACATTAAGGAGTGCATTGCTGAGTCCCTGCAGGCCGGGAACCAAAGCTTAGAATGAAAGGAATAAATACTAGTGAACAAGTATGAATGAAAGGATTTGATTGGATATGTAAGGACTATACAAGTACTGAAACTATGAGGTGAAATATACAGTAAATATTTCTATTGTTGACTTGAAAAAGGGAAAGAAGAGATATTTATGGCTGGACAAGTGAGAACAGAAAGGAATCATAAGTAAAGTTCCATGGAACGTAGTGCAGCTTAATATTTAGGCTTTGATTTTGCACAGAGAAGTGCTAAAACTAGACAAATAAATGCATCACATAAATATAATTCAGAATGGAGTATGTTGTTGCAGTTCTGCTTTTAAGGGTACTGCTGCCTTATTCAATGTATTTTAGATGTGAATCCAATGACTCGCAAAGTTTGAATCTCCTGACAATATTTTCAGGTGAAACCAGAAACAAGAGAAGAGCCTCCTCAAATGAAGTTACTTATGGTGTCTTCTGGTCTACTGTAAAATTAGTTTAAATTTGCCAAGTCAAAATTATGTTCTGTTTTTCCTGGTCTAAATTCAGGTCACTGAATTTAATGGACATTATATGGGTGTAACAGAGAGCAACATTTGGCTCAGGAGCTACAAAGAGAAACATCTCCAGTATGATTTTATTATCTTAGTATCTTACATTGAGCATCTTAATGTTGATTGTAGTTGCAGGTCTCTAGTAGTGCATACTTGCCATTGACTGATAAAACACATTTATAAGCTATAGCATTGATAAGATTCTCACACTTGTTTATGGAAGATAAGCAAGATTCCTTTACTTTTATGCATGTTGAATAACAATACGTGATCTGTTGGACAGAAAGAGGTAAAGAAAATCCTATGCAGACTTTTTTGAGATGAGTATCCTATAGTATAACCAT
The DNA here is from genome assembly GCA_013397915.1 of Daphoenositta chrysoptera. NCBI lineage: Eukaryota > Metazoa > Chordata > Aves > Passeriformes > Daphoenositta > Daphoenositta chrysoptera. Next base: position 749,810 of record VZRO01001248.1, read on the forward strand.
TTTTAATGGATATGGGAGTGTCTGTACCATGAATTTAAAATTTACTTTGCTCTTGGTTTAATGTAAATTTTTCAATTAAGTATTCGTATCTCTATAGATTTTGTAATTGTTAATTTATTGCTTGCCTTAAAAAAGTTTATCTACTGATGGAAAGCAGATTTCTTTACCCTGAAAAAGCCAAAGAAGGAAGCTATGGTTTTCCCAGACTGACTGAAGTCCATATATTAAAAATAAGTGTGGTAAACATACCAAACCGTCTCAACAGAGATGTGAAGACTTAGTGCAGGTGACCTGGACATAAATGTGATTTTCAAAATGGATCCTGCTCCATAAAAATGGCGTATCCTGCATATCCATTTCATTTGCCACCACCTTTTCCTTTGCCATTACCTGTCTAAGCAAGTGACAGTAGTTAAAAGCCTAGAGGTGGGCTGGACTTTGCGTACAGAAATCCAGGGTCTCACACACATAGAGGGAACCTTGCTTCAACAGAAATGTATCTATACCAAATTATCAAATTATGAAATGTAATTCTGCGGTACAGGACAATTTAAAGTATGCAATAAGAAATGTAACCCTCCTCAGGGCCAATTTATGGATCTAATAATAACTCTTTTTATAGTAATGGAGATATATTTGATTGTGCATATAAATTTATAAATATTAAAACATATCACTGAAAAATCGAGGATGATATCCTAGAAATCAGTGGAAAAATTCCCATTCATACATGGGGTAGATTTTATGAAGTGAAATTGCCATTTAAGCCAAAATTATCTGGTTTGTGCCAGATTCAATGTAATTCTTTGTCTTACCATATGTTTGACATTTTCAGATTGTTGTGGAAAAACTTGTCTGAGGCTCACTAGGAGACAGTTTAGTTGTAAGATCTCACATTAATTACAAAATTTGTGCTTATAACATCTATTACCTCAGTAAGAGACATGACCAAAACTCATTGCTAAACTCAGGGAGTGAATTAATGAAATGTCACTTTGCTCATGCTGTAAAACAGGTCGCACCCCAGGGAAATAGATGGGAACAGCAGCTGAAGACCCAGGATGCATTAGCTGAGCCCTGACCAGGTGGGCATTGCTGTGTGAAGAGTGGGCAGCAGCAGCACCTGGACCAGGCTGCCACCCCTGCTTAGCCCTTGAGCCTGCCCATCTCAAAGGCTTCCTGGCAGGTGCTGTTCCAGCAATGGCAAAACAAGGGAATGTCGCCTGCGAGGGGCAAATAGGATAAGCTCATTGCCTTGAGAGCTGCTCCCTGCACTGAAGAGCTGCAGGTCTACTGGGGTAGAGTGAGGTAGTGTGGAAATAATGCAGGTCAAGGCAGCCTCCCCGGGGGACACAGAGGACTGAGTAGTTCACCGTGTCTCTGCCCCTTAGGACCTACTACCTGAAGTCGGACTCAAGTTATCCAGCCCACTTCAAATCCACGATACCCTCCATACCCCAAGGAGAGCAAGGCTGTGTGCTAACTAAAGAGCAGCCATCCTGGCTGCTGAGATAGGTGCTTTTGTTACCTACATGGGTAACTTTGGTAAATCGCGATATAATGAAGAGCCATCATTCCGTGTGTCAATAATGGCGTAAACTGTTTCCTTCTGACCTGTCCCACTTTTCCCACTTAGACACGTAATGAATGACAAAAACCTTGTGGGCCCTGTTTGCAGCAGCATTTTAGCTGGCTATGTGTGTTTGGAAAACAGGAGTCAGAACATCAGCACTTGTAAAATGGTGTTGTGTCACAGCAATAAACTGAGTTACAGCAATTTACACCAGCTGAGGACTTGGGACTAGATTTTTAGGAACATTTGATTAAACAATATTAGAGCAAAACTCTGTCTTAGGCAGTTCCACATTTACATGCAATAGTGACCTGTACCCGATGTATCAGAGGGAGAAAAGTAAATTAAAGCAACAAAAGCAGTACACAATTAATCTGATGAATCTCTTGCACTGGATTTCCAGAGGTGGACAAGTCAAGCTCATACATGTAAATAGAAATCTACTGATTTTATCATTTCAAAAGCAGATCAGCAGAACCTGATCTTGCTTGCACTGCTGATATCTTTGCATTCAGTGACAGCAGGATCAGGGCTTTACTCATCATAGGGCTAAACTCAGCCTAACAGCAAATGGAAGAAGGGGTGAGAGTTGATAAGGAAATATATCTAATAATCTCACTTCAGGTTTCATGTTATTTTACTGTAACTGCTCTGAAGCATGGTACTAAAAACTGATAAACCAAATAGTCCCACAAAGACCGGAGGGAGGGCACCTGCTTTTTCCTGTTATTATATAAAAAAAAAAACCAACAAAAAAACCAAAAAAAAAAAAAACAAAGAAAAAACTAATAATGAAACAAGAACAGCTATAAAAAGGTAGGCAATGAAAAATGACTGTGTTCAGGGACAGAAAACAAATGCGAAAGGGCTTGTATTTTGTACAGATAAAAACCACTATACATATTGTTAGAAAGCCAGCACCTACACCATATTATTCTTTAAAGCATTATAGATCAAATTGGTAAAATCCTTCACAGCTTCCTACTGACTCAGAATATATTGTGATTCACCTGGCATCAGTCAGAAGTAGAATTTTTAGAATATGTCTGAACTTGGTTCTGTTTACATTCAAAGCTGAGATTCAGTTCCTTAAGTCTTCTCTGAGAGCTATCAGTGGAGTTTACCACATTGGGCTAATGGACAAAGAGGCCAATTGTGAGCAAATAAAAACACTAAAAACATGATGTGCAATTGCTTGATGGAAAGGCTATAGTTATTAGCACTTGTAAAACTGCAGATATAATTAATGGAACATGGCTGGGACATCCTCTGAAAATCAGATCTATTGCTGTGATTTGACAGACCACTTCCATAAATGTCTGAAAATACAGAGTGGGTAAGAGAATAGGCTAAGAGGAGAGGAAGCAAAGAGCTTGAAGGTGGCAAAGAGAAAATGTGATTAAGTAGGCTAATAAATTACTGGGGAGGGAGGTGGTGTAGATACCCTTAGTGGGTGAGATTTATAGGCGAAGATGTATCTTCTAGAAGCTCCCAGGAGAAAGACTGATTCCTATGCTTGTAGCATAGCCTTGAAAAAACAGAAGGGTTTCAGCCCTTTGTTATCTTGCCTTCATTGGCATTTTATTCTACCCAACATTTTAGTCACACCAAAAGCCCCTCATCACAACTACAGGATGCAGTCTTTCTGTTTCACCAGTAGATCCCATCCTGGTAGCACCAGAGCAACACAGATCATTTAGAATACCTTTTTCTGTTACTGTAAGGTCTCACAGCAATCCCTTTTGGTCATTATCAGCATCTAGAGAAGTCCACATGACTGAACAGGGCTCCCATGTTAAAGGACATTCCAGAAATGAAAGCCTTCAGTGGATAACTGGTGCAGCCAGCCCTTTTGTAGGCTTCTTCCTCATCTCAATTTCTTTTGGCTGTTTGCTCACATATGAACAATAGAACTCACTATCCTGATCTGACACAAAGTAGTGCTCTTATTTCAGGAAACAACAATGTCTAAATTAAATTACTCTGCTGGATGGCAAATGTGGGAAAGCACATATATATATGTGTTCAAATACACACTTTTAGAAATGCTCATTTGGCAAATTAATAGCCTAAAAACTTCCCCCCAAAAATAAACATGCAAGTAGTAACTTATATAAAAAATATTTCCTTTTGATTAAAGTGTCAGTTCGGTGTAAACAAGGCAGAAGAGGCTTTTAAAGAGAAGGTTGTGAACCCCTTACTCACAGTGCCGTGCTGCTCCTCAGCATGCAGTGACACAGGGGTTCATGCAGCTACTTTTTGGAGTAATTGCTCATGTTGTAAAACAGAGGCTTACAAGCTGGGGCTTTGTCATTTGGTTATGAAATTAACTGATTTGTGCACGTATTCCTGTAGATTCAAATATTTTATCAGTATGGAGCGCAAGGCATGAAGGCCATTCCTGTGCCACAGCTGTCTGAAGTGTATATGTGAGGCAAACAAAATGAAGTGAAAAAAAAATCTATGTACAAAAAAAAATCTAAAAAAGGAAGGTAAACTGTGCTTGATGTTAGAGCTTGTCTTGCTTTATGCAGGAATTCTGTTGTTACTTTTGAAAATGTAAAAGCGGTTCCAAAGCACATTGGCACGTGCACGAAACTGCAATACTCACTTGGCACTGCCTGTTCCCAATGCTGGCAGTGTGGCACATAGACCTCTTTAGCCTCTTCCTCTGTTGTTTTCTGCACAAGAGCCAACCATTGTGGCTACTCATGAGGCAAGGCTGGCAGCTGAAGAACCCAGATGCCAAGCTCTGGATTGTCTGTCTGTTCGGTTTGTGGCTGGTCTCTTCCCTGGCATCTGCCCTGGCATTGCAGCAGGCTGTGTAACCGTCTGTGGAGTTGGGTTCAGGATTAGGCTTCTGCTGGATAGCATGCTCTCCTGGTCACTGTTTGCCTTTCGAATTACCCTTGATTATGAGGAATGCGTTTCTCTCCTGCAGACTCCACCCAGGACATGCGTGCTCGTGCAGTGCTCTTTGGTGGAGAAAGCGTGGGTGCTCCCCTCCCTTGGCACAGCATGGTTTTAGCTTTAGAGCACAGCATGGGTAATTTCAGCCCTATAAACCCAAACATCTCCTCTCAGCCAGGAAAATTTTCAAGTTGAATGTGATAACACACTTGTATGTCTTTTATGTGGCTGAGCCCCCCAGGCCGCGGCAACGGCCTGAAGAATGTTGTCTCTGGTTTGTGTTAGCCCACACGCCTGCAAGACTCTGCTTGGGCTCTGGCTGATTTTTAATCCACTGTAAGTGTCACAGCTGAGCTACATGGGGTGGTTGTTTCTCTTTGGGGGTATTTAGCTTTGACACCCAGAAAGTTCAGCAGGTGATTAAAGTGGGGAAACTTCCAGGACCATAGAAACACTGCTAGCGAGTGCCTGAAGGGGTAAGCTGTCTTTTCCTGTGGTTTATTAGTGTAATGTTGTTATACCTTGTGACAACAATCCTTAATCGTTAATATATATTCTTCTGCCTTTCTTCTCTTGGATTTAGAGGATACCAGCTGACCAGATCCTGGGTCAAACTTCTTTGTCACTTCATCTGCCTGATGCTGGGGTGAGCAAGGGAAAGGTTTCTTATGTTGTGATCAGGCTCTTGCCCCCTGACACAATACTCATCTGAAGCCTGATTTTCAAAGCACATTTCCTTCCTCTAGGGTCCTCTCTAGCTTATCTATGGATTAGTACAACTCCAGGTCACTGCACCCACACATGCATGTGTTGAGAAAGGCAGGAAAACTGGCTAAAAGAGCTTGATGCAAAACAAGCATGTTTTTAGCCCTTTTAGTTTTACAAAGTTGCATTTATAGATGTTATGTGAGAATGTTTCTAAAAGAAAGAATTTTTAGTGAGGAGACAGAGAAAGGAATTGTTGAGCAGTCCTCTTGCTGGTAAGCAAATCTGTAAGGGGTTCAAAGAAGGATGTGCCTGAATCAACACTTGTGGATGCTGGGCCAGTCAAGGCATCAAAGAATCAGATAATAGTTTGGGTTGAAAGGGGTCTTTAAAGGCCATCTACTCCAACTCCCACCATGAGGCACAGGGACTCCTTGAACTAGATCAGGTTTCTCAGAGCCCTGTACAACCTGACCTTCAGCGTTACTGAGGGTGATGGACACCCTGGGGACCCCTATACTTTCGTAAATATTATCTGTTATGAGACTTTCGAGAAGAGAACACTGGGACAGAGGAACCATTGCTTGTCCCAACTGGACATCTCATGCCAGCACACAGAACAACAGCACAGCTGTAAGAGTAGCTGAGAATGAAATATTATGCTACCTGCATTTGTTCTTTTCTCTTTTAGCTCATACTTCAGGTGTCTCGTAGCCCCTAATATTTTATACAGCTAGGAATGCAGAAGTGCAGGAGGGAGCAGCCCAGTGCAGCTGTGTGACTGGTGCCCCGTGGGCACAGCCAGTAGCACTGGTATGCTCTCACTGCATCAGAGACGTTGTCACACCATTTATCAAAGCCTGCCACGAGCATTGTGTTGCCTACCCAAGCACTTCTACCACATCCAGAGCTACTACACATCCAGTCCATCTCCAGTTTTTACTAGAAGTTACTTTCAGAAACATTTCTGTTTGGAGCTGGAAACACTCTGAGAAAGGCCAGTGTCCATGTTATTCTTTCTGACTGGAGGCAAAGAAAAAGTGGCTTTTCGACAATTCATCAAATTCTGTTTGGACCAGGAAACTATACTATGGTATTGTGCCAAGCTGCAATGCCAGCTTTCAGTAAGATGTCAGAAGATAATTTACACATAAATTTCATACTCAGAATACTACTGAACAATGTCATTCCCGATCTTTTAAGAATTAAGATCGTTAATAAACCTCAGAAATACAATGGTGCATAACACAGTCATTACCATTTAAAAAAAAGTCAATTAATTTATTTTCTAGTTAGTACCAATTTTAATATTATTAAAACCAGTTCTCTTTGTTTATAGAATACATTTTTGCTATCAGGAGGAAATAGAAAAATTTCAACCTCCCAAAATGATCAAGCTGTTTTAATGAGCTTTATCGCAAGAACCTGTTGGTGATTTCTAACAAGTAAATTGCTTTCGATTGGAATGTGAAATAAGTAAAAAAAAATTGAAATAAAAGTTACTTTTCTAAATATAGTTTGGATTCTTTTTCTACGTTTGATGGCAAATGCAAATTCTAGCCGCAGTATGCACAGGTAAACATCATTTTGAAACTGCATAAAACCCTACAAACTAGTCATAAGCCTCTTGTGTAGCCTGGACTGCTAAAGTTTTTAATTCAAGCTTCTAACCTTTAAATCTATTTTCAAGGTGTTTAATGTCTGTAGGCTGTGCAAATGACCACAGTCAGAGAACACACACAGATTGTGTTGGCTGTGCTTGTTGTGGGGTGCTGGTGTTCAGGCTCAAGAAGGTTGTGACCACTTGGTGAGAAGTGCCCTCCTGCCCCAAAAAACAGGGTGATGCTGCAGCATGGTTTCAGGATGCTCTGTGAAGTGCTCTGAATTGTGGCTGGGGACAGAATGAAAAGATTTTCATTTTAATTTCAACATGCACTGCACTTATTTTATACCCCTTTCATACTCTGGTATAAATCAGCAGACACAGATGCTTATCACTTCTTACATCAATAAATCCCTTCTCAAAGACTGAAAAGATACATGAGTCATCATTTGTTTTGGAAATCCAACCTAAGGAACAAACGTGGAAACATTATCCTTATTTGAAATTATATTTGGACAACAAATGACAGATGTAGGCTGGTGTTGCATTTACCTCTTCTCTTTAATCATGCAGTTTTACAAAATATGGAGTTTTGGTCTCTCATCCCTGAAGAATTTAATCCATAGTTGTTGGACCGTGTAGATAGTATGTAGTCAATTTTTTTGGTACAAACCCCTTTAAGAATAAGTTGGCAGAAAAAAAATTATTTAAAACCTCATTAAAAGGAGCAGCTAAGGTTTGGCACAAACAAATCTCAGTGTGGGAATTAATTCTTTTTCACCAAATTAAAAAATATTGGTTTGTTTGTTTTAAAATGGTATCGGTGCAGCAAACTCCCCATACCTCTTCCCCCAGAATATAGCTGATCTGTTGTTTTTGATGCTTTTTTTGTGCTTGTAGAATTCCTATATAGCTTCTATTTGAGATGAAATTTGGCAAGTGATTAGACCATAATATGTCTAAATGCTTTGTGTATTTTGGAGAAAAAAAAATAAAAAAGAACTGAGATAATAAAGCTCCAAAAGTTCCTGCTGCATATGTACTGGAAGTGCTTTTCAAAGAAGTTTCATAAGATTTTTAATTAGGTGGCTAAGACTATACATGGTAGACTGGAACTGTTTGGTCTGTGGGGTAAATAATGTGCATTTTAAAAACATTTATAAATACATATTCCCCCACTTGACATCGCTATTCCAGTCCACTGAGTAAATAATGCATATTTTAAAAAATTCATAAATACATATAATATGTAAAAAGGCTGCCCAGATACTGTATGTGTGGGACCTAGAAACTTGGATGATGCTGAAACAGACACAGTCCCCAAGGATAATGATACATACTCTATAACCTCCCATGAAAGTTTTCTTTCAAAATAAAGCAAGGAAGGAAATTCTATAGACTAAATTACGCTCAAATAAGATGAAGGCTGTGACGCAAACCTTCAGAGCTCTGCAGAGTCAAAGCAAAGTTTGCCTTTGTCCTCAGATCATGCTGCTGAGTTTTTTTACTCCATTCCTTTCTTTTCCTTCTTGCTACCTTAAGAACAGCATGATTTAAGAAAAGAAGGTCAGCATTCATGTTTCATTTCTTGAGCCCTGTGGATCTGAATACACAGGGATTATTCAGATAGAAATGTTTTATTTCTGTCCAATAGTTTTCTGGATTTGGGTTTTTTTAAATTATTTTTTTAATTAAAGGTAAATAGTAGTAATCTCAAGCAGCCAGAAACCCCTGATTTGGGGTAGGAAATGCAGAAACTCTAAGTAAGAAGTATAGATGGATAGGTCAGGGCTTTCACCTTTGTAGTTCTTTATACAACAAAATGCTGAAGCACACACCTAGCTTAACTTTAAGTACATGCTTATCCTCACTCCTATTCAGCAAAAAACTTAAACACATCCTCCAATCAACTTTAACTACAGCATATGTTTATATGCTTTTCTGAGTCAGTGCTTAAAGTTACACCGACAAAGGAGCCCTGACTGAATCTCTATCAGCAAGATTAAACATTATTAAGGTATGTAGACCTGCTGGGAGTTGTGCTGTGTGGTGGTCAACAAATCTGCTCCCTTCTGCTCTATGCATTTATTTTCAGGTATGCAATAAGGTGCACCCACTGGGAGAAAATTCTGCCCAACTGAATGGCAGCCCCTCATGTCATCCTGAATTTTATACTGAACAGAAAAAATGAGACCCCAAAGAGAGCTGGATAGCAAAATTGCCCATAAAATTACAGGGAGTGAGTCTGATAGGAAATGTTATGAATTTTAACCTCTGGTTTTGTTTTTTTTCCCCCCTTCCTTCTATACAGAGACCACCTTCATGTGATCTGATTCCTTAGTGAAATTATTCCTCTGTGTATCTTTATATCATTTTCTTAGCTTCTAACCATTGTATTTCTGCACAGTTTCGTATCTGCTAGCCCCAGCATTTCCAGCCTACGAAAACCTCATAAATCTACTTCATTTTTCTAATAAGACATGAAAGTCCTTAATTGGCCTTAATGAAATGCACTTAAAGGGCAATAAACGTGTTTAAGCCCCTCTTTCAGGGTGAGCTACAGTACTCTCACTCTGCTCTGTTTTAGCCTTTGTGGTAATTAATCACTTACTCATATGTGGCACATCAGTAACAAGATCAAGCAACTACTGCACAATTGCATGATAATAAGCTGCTCATATATGTGTCAAGATTTAGCAATCCTTTTTAAAGCCTAATTTAAACTCATTTTACAACTAAGCAGGCTGCTTCTCTGAAGTATTTCTACCCAGTATCTTTTTTACATATTGCTGCTGAAATGCCATCTTTTTATTTTGTTTATAGAGCTGCATTTGCCTGAAATCTACTCATGGTACCAAAGTGAATTACAGCAAAGTGAGAGCCTTACTATTGTATTTTTGCAAAGGCTTTATCTTTCATCAGAGACCACAGTCACCCTCACACAGAAGGAAAGGCCACAGAATTAGCATCCATTAGGATAACATTTTTTAAAAGTAATGAATTACAGTGAGGGTTTATTATCCAGGCCTCTGAGGCTGTGTCCCCTGTGAATCTCATACTGCTTGCCTTTGTCAATGCGCAAGATCACAATCTGGGTGAGGAGAACCAAAGTTATCTTCTAGAAGTCAGGCCTTTGATTCCTGGCAATGAACCTGCTCCTTAAATCCGAAATCTGATTTGTATTTGCTGTAAGTTCCAGAATTTCATTCTTCAGATGCAGAGAAGTGTATATAGAAGAATCTGAGTTCAAGTAATATTCACAAAAGTTCATGTCTTTTGCTAATGAAGTGGCCTGAGATGAAAACCAGTAGTGTCCAAAATGTCTGAGATGGATACTGATTTTTACCAGCCAGGTGTTGTACCCCACAGTAACATATTCATTGGAAGTGAGGCATTTATATTTGGTTTTCAAGCAAGCAAGGGATCATGTCAGTGCTTACTACATACAGAAAACCGCAGGTGTAAAATGGGCATGTCATTCTCCATGGATTATCTCAGGTGAAAGAGCTGTTAAACACTTTATTTTTAGTCTCAGTCTTGGAATTGTGAAGCCTATTTTGTATGAAATTATTTCACAACAGCAATAAATAGATCCTGCAAGACCATATTTAGATTTCTAATGATTATTTGATGTCTTTTAGGCATTCTGAGTTATTAAAAATTTGTCCATTGTTGTATTTGACCTAGAGGAAGTAGTTTGTCTTTCTTCTTATGAGTAGAGGCACTTAGAGACCAGTGCATGGGCACTTTAAAATCACTTCTTAATCCAGGTTCCCACAGTAACCTGTATATGGTAAAAACACAGAGAGTTATCTGTGAGTGTGCTTGTGGGAATGTGTGTCTTGGCTGTGGTAAGGTTGTCAGTAAAGCTAGAGACATGCCCTATATTCTGGCAGCTCAGGATTGACACCCATGTATATTTTCTGGTTTGGACTCAATTTTAATGTAGGGAGACAGGAGAAGGAAGAATACAAGCCCTTTTTCTAATCATGCTCCCCATGCAAAGAAAATGGACCCATATCATCTTCAGTATTTAGGTGCTTGTGGGAAATGACCTGACTGAATAAACTGTTTCCAGAGGGGATGATAGAGTACATTGAGGAGAGCCTGTCAAAAACCACATCTTTTTGTTATAAAAGCACCTTACTGTACATATTGCTGATCACCTAAAAGTCAGAAGCAGAACACAGAAGATTTTTGTCAGCCTCAAAATACCCTCATACCCAGAGTTAAGCAATTTGAGGAAACAGCCAGATTGGACGAATGGAACAATTAAAACCCTATTAGAGTTTAAACTCTTTTCAAAACTGGGAGATAACTAGGGAAGGTTTAAATAGTTCTTCAGTCTGTAGCTGCAAGCAATTGGGACCAGCAGGAAAGAAGGCAGCTGGGAGATGGCCTTATTCCAACAGTCACTTATTCTCCAGGAATTGATGTTATCAGTACAATGCTAGCCCAAGCAGAGGAGGCTCCACTTTGAAACAGTACCACAGAAGTATGAAGACTTCTGGACCACAATTAAAAATGTAATGGAAAAGCATCTGTTTAAAAGAAAGTATCAAAAAGAAGGTGGAAACAGTGGAGGGTTGGACTTGCCTAAATCCGAAGAGTCCGTTTTAGTTCTCAAGGCACTCAGTCTCTCTGATAAGAACTGGATTGTGCCCTCAGTCTGGGTCAAGACACTTTCAGAGACGTTACGGGAAATCCTAAAATTATTGCTTGACAAAACTACCCATGTTTATCAGTCACAGGAAACCATTTGGTCATAATAAATAAGGAGAAGCTTATGGGAGGTTATAGGTGCTGTGAGGTGCTGGATGTGGTGCAGAACGTAAAATGCTACCTTGGAAAGCAGCGGGGATAGGATGGGGATGGGGATGGGGATGGGCATGGGCATGGGCATGGGCATGGGCATGGGCATGGAGATAGGGATGGGGATGGGGATGGGCATGGGGATGGGCATGGGCATGGGCATGGGCATGGGCATGCGGGGAGAAAGCTGCTTGAAAGGTCCAGTACATACTTTAAGGAATAATTCTCAGCAAGAGATGTGGGGGAATTTTAAAACAATCAACAACATGTTTCCTAAGGTGTTTCAGATATATGTACCAGAAAGAATATACAAATATAGTTTAGACATTGGAAAAAATCTCAGAGGATGACGAGTATTTTATACTGGGCTTGTGTCTTTGAGACAGTATGGCATGAAAGCCAAAAGTGTAAATGGGTTAAAAAAGGAGATTGTGCTACCACAGTCATCAATTGCAACGTTCGGTTCAAGAAGCCCTTAAATCAGCTCCTGATGGAAGCCAATTGAGAAAACCAGGGAATCAGCTCAACCATCTCTCATACACTTTCTTTTAGTATCCACTGTTATTCAGTGTTGGAGATGTGGTATTGGGAAAGATGGACCTCTGATATGACCTTGTATAATGGCATTATAGTAAACTGAGAAAGCTATAAAATCTTCTTCCTCTGCCAGAAATATAGTCCAAGTGAAAAAAAAACAAATACTGGTGGCACAGGGAACATTGGCATTAATTTGTTTATATTGGCTGGAAAAATCCTTGTACTTGTCCTTAACTGTTATTTTTATTCTTATTTTTTCTCTGGGATATTCTACTAGAGAGAGAAAGGAGACTGCATATCAAGTCTATACACTTCACACACAGCTCACAAATGCCTGATTCTGGATATAGGATAGTTGTCAGGAATTTGCAGTGCTCAAGCTTTTAAGTAAGATTGTAGATGCAACACTACTGATCCTATTATCCAGCAAATTTGTAGAAAACCACAACTAAAAAATTCTGAAGAATCTCAATTCATGTAGGCTGTAGACAATCTCATCTGTATTTAGTACTCTGAAATTACACAGCAGCACTAACGAATCAAGCATGGGTTATCAACTGCTACCATTTTGTTCAGCTGAAAACTGAAAACCAGGATACTTAAATTGTCAGAAAGTAATTTCAGAATCCCCAAAGACTTGCAGAAATAAAAAAGGACAGATAAAGCAAAATAGGATTACTTGGAACTTGGGAATTTCCACCATGTCATGAAAATGATTCTATGTGTAGCTACAACACAAGAAAAGAGGAAGAACTAGCAGTGTTGTCACAAAGAGAAGCCTCAGGGTTGCAGATCTTACATGCTTTTTTGTTTTTTCATCCCTGAGGAATGTATAGTAGGGATGAATTGATAGCTGATGGGCTTAGTGCTGTCTGTCAGCAGTGCTGCTCGTGCAGTCACCTATGGTCTGCAGTATGGCATAGGGCCACTGGTGCAGGCTGGTCTGCTTTTTCTTACATTCTTGGATCTTTAAAGAACTGCCTTTAGAAATTTCAAGTTCCGCATCATTTTGAGCATTCGTTGTTATTGTCACATCTAGTGGGCAAAGGAAATTCTGTACTTTTTAAGAGGTTTGAGACAGATGAAATAGTTGATAGATGCTCTTTTTGTATGCTGCCTAACCAGGACTCAGGTGCTGAGCAAACACAGCAAGAAAGACAAGGAGCCTGGTCCTTGGCCTTCTGCAGAGTAGGCAGTACGTGCCAGGTGAGTGGGCTGTATATTTGTGTTTTCGAGTAAGCACGTTACTCATTTTCTGTAATGTGAGCTAGTGCACCAACTCCTGACATTAGAAAGCTGTCACAATATGGTTGCACCAAGTTACATGGATGCAGATCAAAAACATCATATATTTCATTTGGACCAAAGTAAACGAAGGGGAAAGATCTGTGTGGAAAAATCCTTCTTTGTTCTCAATTCTTGTAAACCAGGAGGAGATTTCTCCTCATGATCAGAGGCAGACTTTTAAATGGGAAGGCTGATGCTGTACTCTTAAAGCCATGCAGAAGTGTACAATAATTTGATTTCTGAAGATCCGCCATCTATTTAGACAGGCTTGGTAAGGCTGCTGTTATTTCTTGGCTAATGTGATCCTCAATCTAGCCACCTGTTCCCTCCAAATATCTTCTGATTTTTTTTGGTGAACATCAGCTAAAGATGATGCGAGATCGTTCCAGCCAGTGTGTATAGTGCTCTCCTTACTGACTAAAAATGCTGCTGCTTTTCAAGGTGCTGAGTGAGGGGAGAGGAAAAGACAGTACTGTGGGATGGACTGCTGGAAATGGAAAAAGGAGACTATGTGGTGGGAGATTTAGGGGTCCTAGACTTGTTGCTTATGATGAATGTTTACTTTCTGCTGTTTAACACAAAGGTGGAAAAAAGGCCAGTGCCCTGACTCTGATTAGAGACCGGAGTGGAAATGTAATGAAGCAAAATAAATAATGGAAACTTGGTGCCGGGTTTAGGGAATTTTTGAGGAGAAGATTGCATCTCTGTGATGGACTTTTCTTCAATTAATTTTCCAGTTGATTTTTTAAACTCATTTATGTTTTTCTCATTACATTCCATGATGTAATTAAGTATGGGAAAGTACATTCCCTTTTTTGTTTTACTTGTTAGAGTCATTCAGTGAGTGACCTTTGTCTGATCACCTTATCTACACTGCTCATGACTGTCTATTGCTCTTCCTCTCAGTCATTTCTTTTTCCAAGCTGAAAACTCCTTCTTTATCTACTCACTTCTCATATGGCCCTCACTCCACACCTCTGATCAGGTTTGTCCCTATCCACAGTGTCTTTTCTGAATCTATTGTAACTTTTTTGAGGTGGCTGATAAATATATTCAGTATGTGCAGCATTCAAAATTACAGGTGAACAAGGCAGAGGCAGAATAATGCTCCCATTTTCTTTGTTATTTCTTTCTTAATATTTTCTGATGTTTTACTGGCCTTTTGGAGTATTGCTGAATGTTGAACAGACATTTCTAAAGTAGTATTCAAGATTACTCCAAGAAATCTTTCTGAGTGTCAATACTAGTGAAAAGCCTATACTTCTGGCTGTGTAGTTAAGATTTTTTTTCTTCTTGTTCATGACTTTGTGCAGATCAGTGCTTAATTTTGCTGATACTGCATTGTGCAGTCCCTCAGCTTTGCAAGAATCTTCTGTAACTCTTTGGTCTGTTTCAGTTCTGACAATCCTGAAATACTTTGTGTCACTACCAAACTTTCTCAGCCTCTCCATTCTCTTCCTGTTCCACATTATTTATGATATGTTGAAACACACAGGTCTGCCTGTGGGTCCCTGAGGATCGGGTAACCTTCCTCTAAGAGGAAACCCCTACTTTACTTTAACTCTTTGTTTCCTGTCTTTTAACCAATTATTAAGTCATCAAGGTCCTTTGAGTTTTATTCCACATTGATTTAATGTCTTTAAAAGCTTTTGGTGAAGGATCTTGCCAAACCTATTTCTTTCAATCAAAAAATACTTTCTCAGCTGGATCGCTTACTACTGTTAACACTTTCATTACATTTTGATGGATTGGTGAGGTATGATTTCCCTTTGCAGAAGCTGTCCCAATGTATCATATTTATTCACACCTCTACTGCCCATGTTCCTTATTATTGATTATACCAATTTTGACCTTAATGATATCAGACTTATGAAGCTGTAGTTTTCTGCATCTTCCCCTGGGAAACTTTTTAAAAACTCATCAGAGCTGTCATTTTTTATTACCTGATACGAGTTACTTACAATTTTAGAAACTTCCTTTAGAACTGCGGCTATATAAAACGTGACAGGGTTTATCTAATTTTTTTTCCCTTCATTTCTTCTGTTTGAAGGATACAAATATATTTTGTTTAGCTTTCAAGCTTAAGCCAAAAATCTTTCCTGTATTTTTAAAGTCTTTTTTGATAGGCAAAAAGTGTATTTTCTAAGCTAGTACCATTATATCTGAAATATTTTGCGATTTTAGCTGCTCCTTTTAAACTTTTTCTCAGTGTAATATTTGTCTTAATTTTCATCCTATGTTGAAACTGGAAAGAACCCATGGTCTATTATTTTCCAAAGTCTTATGAACTGTAAACAAGTCTCATGGTTGTGCAGAGGGTTTGATTACAGGGTTCCAGCTAATGGAATAATGAAATTGCTCTGTCTCTGTATCAGTAGCCTCCTAATGACCTATGAGCTTGCTGCCAGTTTCAAGCAAATTTGATAGAAGGGTAGATCTGAAATGTTATTGCATTTTTAAAGTTTCATGGAAATTGTCTGGGTACTGGAGAGGAACCTCAGCTGAATGATTGTGCTGAGCCAAAAGTCAGAAAAGGTAAAACTCAGGCATTATCCTGTTTCTCAGGAGATGGATTTATAGCCAGAAACAGAGCAAGTGCTGTCTCTTGCCTGATAGAGACAGGAGACATAAGAGAATCTAAGAGTCTGGTGCTGGGAGAAGTTTTGAGAGAAGGAAAACACAGATAAGTATAAAACCTGATTTCCTTAGTTCTTCTGCTCATGAAGTCAGTTTCCTAAAGTTTGAGTTGACAACATGATGAAATTACGGCTAAATTCTGTCTGTCCAAGAATATTCTTTAAAGAGGGAAAAGTAAAAGTCCACTTGCTATGACTCCCTATACTACTTTGTCGGGTGAGACAGCTAGTTCTTCCCCCCTTGCAGTAAAACATCCCCAGAAACCTATTCCAAAGGTAACCAGTCTTTTGGACTCCTCAGCCCGAGGGAGTGGATGAGAAGCAGCAGCTGCCTGTACAGCACCTCGGTGTAGCCCCACAGTTTGTCTGGCCAGACTCTGGCCTCTTCCAGATCGTGGGTGCTGAGGCAGGAGAAGAAGACTTGAGTTGAGGCTGACAGCAAAATGCTGCAGTGAGGAGAGGGATTACAGTACCATGGATATGCTGGGAGGGAGCCTGTTGTTTTGGGGTGCCCTGATGCTGCAGTGAGGGTGCTTGGGGGTGACTTTATTGTCCAAATGAGCTCATCTAGCTCGAATGTCTGCTCTGAACTGTAGTTCTCCTCGTTCACTTACATGCTGCTAAATCCCATGCAGCATCACCCTGCTAATTTGGAATAATTAAAAAAAAAATCAACAGAACCAAACAACTTGATAATATGTGCTAAGGAGAGCTGGCATGATTTGCTTGTCTGTAGCACTTAAAAATGAAACGCTCCATCAGCAGGCTTCCTCAGTGCCATTCAAGGTGATGTAAACATGTACCAAAAATCTGAATAAAGTCATATTTCTAACAGTGCAGGCAAAAATTCTGACCTAGTTTAATCAGTCACTGTGCTTTTCTGGTTGTTCTGATTTGTTGTTCATTTGTGTTGGGCAGCTGGACAATAGGATTTTGCATGGGCCACAAACAATGAAATAAAACAGCAAGATGTACTGTATTTTACTGAAACATAGTATAAAGGGCAGCAGGGGACTAGTCAAAGCCCAATATTCTGAGACTGTAATTTTTTATCACTAGTTTATTTCCTAAACCAAAATGTTTTTGAGTATAAATATTGGATGAAAGCAAAGCTGCACCACATTTGCTGTCACGGAGGCAAGACCAAAACCTACTTTTTATTAGAATTAAATTAATATGGCATAAGTAGTTTTATAGTTTTAACATTTTAATATTATTTACGTTCTAACTGCTCTGCATAAATAGAACAGTTCCTTGCTTCTTTTGGTTTTACTACTAATAAAAAGTAATAGGCATAATAATTCAGGGACTGTTTGCATTTCCAGGCACTTTTGTTCTGTCATGTTTACCTACTCAAGGAGACGTACTGAAAGCCAGACCACAAGAAGCTTTAGCACAAAATATAGCAGCCACTTTTCAACCAAACTATGTATCTGGGAGCAGGAGGAGCCTAAATGAAATACTTACAATTAGGATTATTGATGGAAGGTCTTTCCAAAAAAAAAAAAAAAGATTGAGAAAGTAGCTCTGCGCAGAAATCTACTAGGATGGCTTTTCAGTTTTACTCAGCACATTACAGTAATTACATTATAGGTATATTAACAGACATATTTCCCTAATTACCAATTGATTTCCCAGACTACTCAAAAATGTGCAGAAACATAACCCTACTTGTGATGGACATGAAGGTAATATTTTAGCTCTGACAACTTGTTGCATTTCATTCAACAGTAAAAGGAATTTTTAAGTATGGAAGAATGCCATCAGTCCCAGTGCCAAGAAAGCTAAGAATCTCAAACAATCACCATAAAATTCATGAAGTCGGATTCTGCTTCCAGAGTCTCTAATAACAAAGGAAAAAATGTAGATTTCCTCTGCTAACATATCAGAGGCTGTGGTGTAGGAGCAGTATTTTTAATTTTAAATTATATTTTGCAATACAGTTTGGAATATAGAGAAGAAAATAGGTGATGTTCTGTAACTCAAAGAAGTTTTTTCTTGAACTTCCCTGGAGCCAGGACTGTACACATTGTACTGCTGATAGATTTATGTCAAGCAGCCTACATATAACCTCTTTCTAATTAACCCTTAAAGGTTAGGCAATGTGTTCTTTCCACAAACCCTGACTTCAGAGAGTGTAAACCTTCCCAGGCTCTTCCTCCTACCAGTGCCTCCTATGAACACTTCAGAGCCCCACAAGGTTTAAAAGCCCCTGTCCTGTACTCTAAACTCCTTCTTGTCTCATTTACATTTGGGAAACTAAACAACATGGGCTTCCTTAGCTAAAGGCAGCTTTTTTAAAAACCTCTCAAAACCTTTGGTCAATGCCTGCTTAATGCAGAGCGATACCTTTCCACTTACCCACAGCATGGTACCATTTCAGAAGGTTTTCTTCCAGTGTCCTCAAACACAAATAATTTTGCATTTGTGGGACTCTAATATCTCTTGCCAAGTAAATTATGTAAATTCCATTAGCAGAATATGTGATGTCACTGCTTATATGAACTACCTTTAAAATTTCCTCTTTTCTTGTAAAGGGTATGGTCCTCCTTTCATACTTGCATGATTTATGGGTCATAAACAGAAGAGAGTGAGGTGTATTTTTCGTGATAATTAGGCATATTGAGTAGAGTGGGTTACATCTTTATCCCTGACAGTTCTGGTCCCTTTCATTCCACTAATACCACAAAAGGCAAGTGAATGTCCGCTGACTTCAAAGGAATCTCCATAAAGTTTAGAGAGACATATCCTTTATATATCTTGTCAGCAACGTAAGGATCAAATTCATCTGTTGACTAAACAAGCACAAGCTTCTTGATTTGCCTTCTTACATGGGATGGGTTTGAAGCTGTCAGAGTCTGCTTCTGGGTTTGCTTACATTAATGTAGCAAACACCACAGAAGTCAGTAGAATTGTTATACAGGCATAAATTTAATAAAAGTTAGAAGAAAATTAGGCCCTAAGTCTCCTTTGCCTGAGTCATGTTTTAGTCATTGATCATTTTATCCTCAATTTGGGATAAGCCTCGATGAAATTTTGCACAGCCCTATCGTGTTTGCAATCTAAAAAGAGGTTAAGGAAATAGCCACACTGGGAGGAGTGACAATATGCAAATGCCTTTGCAAAGCACATTCATCCTCAGCAGAATTGTAACATGTCCCATGGTTCTCATTAAGGGTTCTTTGCTAAATCTTTTTGTTTTTCCTGTCTTACTGGCAAATGTTTACTATTCCCAGATACTTACTGTATTTAGCATCAAACTGTAGCTGGAATCACGGACAGCTGCTGAAAATGTTGGTGAGCGTCTAAAATGCTGCAAACAAATAAAAGCTGAAGGTGGGAGCAGTGCAGGATTCTCACACACAGCATGGTCAAAGACCAGGGAATAGTTTATGCTTTCCTCCACAGCGCTGTTCTCTCACAGTCAGGACAGCCCCCCCTTTAAAAAATGAAATATTCTCTGCACATCTCCAAACCCGATGGTAACTTAAACACGAGTCCTCCCACAGCATTCAGAAAATGAGTACTGCTGTTGTCACATACATTGACATAGAACCTCTCTCTCCTTCCCAAAGCATCTCAGCCTCAGAGTGTCCGAGCTGCTACTGCTGGGTTCACCACGGCTGCTGGGACTTCTTCAGGACAAGGAGGTGTCTCACAGGATCCAGATGTTTTGCAACAGAGAACAAGGTCTTGAAAAGTATTTCTCTCCCTTGTACAGCCATGCCTGAGATAGTGTTTCATTTCCCCAGTGAAGGAAAAACCTGTGGCACCTAGGAATCCGTGATATTTAATGCTGACTTCTGATGGCAGTTGCTGCCAAGTTACTTATTTAATTCTCAATGTTTGCATATTGGTCACTAAAGAGTCAAGCTCTGGCACAGAAACCCTGGTATTTTTGAAGTCCAAATCCAAGAACTGAGTACGTGCGCCTGGGAAGTTTGGGCTATACCACTGCAAGTCTACACATAAAAGAAAAAAAGAAAATGCAGTGAGTGGAGTCCTATGTTTACATTTTGTATTGGAGACTCAAAACAGAATTCTTCAAGATCTAAAAAGTGACAATGACTTCTCCCAGCCTCAGAGGGATTTTTTAAAAATTGATTTCAAGAGATTCTGGATCAGGAGGTACATTCCAGTTTGAGAATGCAAATGCTGGATTGGTATATCCTATTAAAATACTCCTGGCTCAATTACTCATCTCTCTGTTGTACATTAATTGACTTTGCCTTATCCTGTTCCCAAAAGGGAAAGTTTCCGTCTGTTTGTACTGTAAAGTTATTGATCTGCATGGTGGCTGTGTGTGAGTCCTCAGAGACATTTTGCAGGAGGCAGGGGAATCAAGTGCTGCTGAGAGAGTTACTGCAAATTCACATTGGGTCCAATTTTGCTCACAGTCTGTTGAGGGCTGAGCAGCCTGCAAAGCTCAGAGAGACAGCAATATTTGGATGGTAAGTAAGAAAGGCCTGGCTATGAGGGTGGGTTTTTCCAAGTGCAGCAGATCTAATTTTAAGGTCAGAACACCCAGGTGTCCTTCCTCTGTGCAACGGGCACGGTGGGGTTGGGAGAGAAAATGTGTTGGCTGGCTCAGGGTGAGAGAAACTGCCAGACACTGATGTGGGTTTCTTTCATGCGGTGTCTGTGGAACCAGCTACAGCTCAGAGCAAATACAGCCGCTTCTCAGCAAATTGTTTATGCTCCATTTCTAGTAGTTCTCCTGCTAGTACAGATTGTTCAGCAACCAAATAGCAGGCTTAATCCATCAGGTCTGAAAGAGCAGAGACACTTTGAGGACAAATTTGGCCTCATGTGTCCGTGTTCAAGCTAGTGGCTCTTTTGGATGTTTCATTTCTCTGTTTTTCTGTTGGCTTTTCTCTCTTCCATTTGATAAATCTCCCTTCTCCCATCTGGAATTCCACCTCCTGTGTCCAAATCTCGTCTTTCTAACTTTTCTAAACCTTAGGAAATAAAGAAGAAATGTATATAAGCCAGAAATGAAATTATGGCCCTGCTGAGGGAAGTAGAAAAAGTGAGGCTGATTGGTTGCATTCAAACTTAAGTGTTTCAGTTTGAGCATTCAGGAATTCAGAAAATACCACTAGCATTGAGAAAAATATGCCTTTTTGACTATCTGTGTTTCTTCCTGGTCCATGACCATTTGCAGAAGAATATGGAAGACTTTTTCCTATGAAAGGTCTTTTCCATGCAAAATATGATAAGCAACATTCAGTAATATCATATAAGTCTTATAAATCTCAA
Source organism: Daphoenositta chrysoptera (assembly GCA_013397915.1). Taxonomy (NCBI): domain Eukaryota; kingdom Metazoa; phylum Chordata; class Aves; order Passeriformes; genus Daphoenositta; species Daphoenositta chrysoptera. Next base: position 771,132 of record VZRO01001248.1, read on the forward strand.
AGATTATAAATCTCAAAAATCTCAAAGGATCTGGCATAGGTTACAGAACAGAATCACTTCTGTTCTAGGGGAAAGACTCAGTGCTGTACGTTTCTTGCTCCCTGCCACATCCATTGAACTACGGTGGAAGAGCACATTGAGACTCCACTGTTCCAAACAAAACTGCTTATGCAGACGTAATTGTAGATGAGAAGGACATAAGCAGGTACTTGCCTGGTTTATTTAAATACCTCTCTGCCAGGGACCAGCAAAGACACTCTATATCCCATCTTATGACTTGCATACTTGGTTATTTTAAAATTTACTATAAGCAAGTGCTCAAGCATGTAAGCTTAACATTCTCTTTCAGGGAGCGTTCATGTGAACATGAGTCAAGTACTTGAATGTTTGTGGAAGATGAAGGCAAAAGAGGCGTGAAGTGAATATTTATGGAAATTGATTGTGATATGCACCCCATTCTGTCGGACTAATCAGCACGAGAGTGCCTGTGTGGAGGCATTACCAGTAAGCCACAGAGAGGCCACTTGCCTTCCAGCTCTAAAGCAAGGACCAGGAGCAATTGCTCCAAGGAGAGCAGTAGCCACCCTTTGTGCATTCCTGTGGCTGCACGTTGCCACATAGGTCTAGGTGAGAGCCCAGGGGATGGGATAGGCTCACACCCTCAGTTTAATATAATAGCTTCTTTTGAAAACAAGATCGTATATTTATTTCTCATCATATGACTAGGGGGAAGAAAAAAAAAAAAGATAAAGCAGACAAGAATACTCTCATTTATTAGGCTTAGGGAGCTCTGATGTTCAAGCTTGGTTCTTGTGGGAACTGAAGATAAGAGAAAAAGCTCCCCACTGCCAGATATAACCTCTGCAGCAGGATCTTTAGGAAAAAAAAAAAAAAAAAAAAAAGAAGTACATCTGAAAATGTTTTCCTTTGTACTGTTGGGTTTTTTATGTTCCTAGGGACCAGCTACATGGATCTGGGAATTATATGATAAACTTTGGATTTATGCTGTCGGTTCCTACGCCTCTTATTTTTCACTCGCTTAGATTCTGATCTCAGTGCGTTGCTACTTTTCACAGTACATTTAAAAAATCCACTTACACACACATGGGTTTGATATATATCATACCCTAAGGACAACAGTATGGCCAAGAGATTACATTTTAACAATTAAAAGGAAGGAAGAAAGGAATTAAATTATTACCACATTTTAATTTTTCTCTTGGTGAACTTCACATATTGGCTATACAGTGCTCTTCCAAAGTATAACAGGTGTCTATTTGTGCCAAAACACACCTGAAATGGTGTGGCCTGGTATTCTCCCAGACTGCACATCAAATGTGACCTAAAGCAAAGAGAATGGTGGAATTGGTTCAATACCCACCAAAGATCTTTGAAGCAGGCAGAGAAAAGACATATTGCTCTTTAGAAGAGGGGAAAAATTGTATTGAAAATGAAAAAGGATAAATCCTTTTTTAGAAAAGTGTTTTTTAATATAATTTGTTTGATTCCTAAAGATTCTTAAAGGATCAGGAGCTTTCCTGATCCTTTAAGAAACAGGTGTATTGCAGTCAAGCCAGGCACAAAACCCCAAACTGCTACACCTTTTGTTGTATTAACAGAATAAATACAATAGTATTTATCATAAACATTTTATAAACACATCACTGCCAAGGTGCTTTGTGCTATGAGAAGCATGCACATGAATTCACAGTTCATTGTATGAAAAAAAAAATTATTTTAGATTAAATACAGCTTGTTGGCATTTGTTAACTAAGTACTAGGAGAGATTTCTGTGAGTTGCTAGATCATGTTCCAGCTCCTTGTTCTATCACTCTAAGAGATAATGCTATGATAAGTAAATATTAGGAACTGCCTCTTGATTCAAGAAGAACAAGTTCAGGTCCTGCAAAAAGTTGACAGAATATAGCCAAAAGTATGTATGTATGCAACATGAAGAATAAGGTGTCTCCAGAAAGATGAATTCCCTGTGGTCTCCTTGCAAGCCCCAGTGGGAAGATTGGTTCATGCTCCTCTCTTAGTGGTTCATGTTTTTAAGTATATGTAAAGCAGTCATATTCTCTAAGTATTTTGAGGAGTACCTTTTGGTTCATGAAATATATGCTGAATAAAAATATCTTCTTGTTCAGGCGTAACCAAATGTAGGGACCAGGATATGTTTTTGTTTTTGTTTTTTTTTTTTTTTTTGGACTGCCTAATGCCATGTTCTAAAATATTTCAGTTAAATACAAGAAAATTCTCTTGTATTTAATTCTGAGATATTTTGGACATACATATAATTTTGGGAAAAACATTTTTTTTATAGCTCCTATCATAAAAAAACAATGATGCTGTCCCAGGAAAAATATATTTCACTCTCATGGGCTTTCATTGAATAAAGAGATTTTGAACTGAGCTCCTTAAAATATCAATGCTCTATATTACTCCCCAGACACAGATATAAATCTTTATAATAGTGCACTTTACAAGCAGCACTCCTGAGTCTTTTTTTGATTGGTAATCACAGTGTTTCCTTATTAATACAGTAAAAAATGTAAAAGATATAAACAGTTTGCAATCTATCTGTTCTTTCTGTATGGAGATATATCAGCTTCTGCTTTAAGTAGTCCTAATGTTTCAGGCATCATATTTTTTATGGGTTTATATGGGAAGAAAACTGTACCAGAAAACTGAATTCAATGACAGCCGTTCTGTGAATAAACCCAGGTATCTTTGGTATCCTGAATGTAATAAAAATGTACAAAAGTTAAATTTCTGCATCATCACAGAGTTATGTTGACTGTTTTTAATGTCACTAGGGAAAGAGATTTCCAACCAACAGGTTTTTCCCCCAAATACTGCCTAGTTTCAGGTTATGTTTTCATTAAAATGGTGTCTAAGAGACACTGTGTGCTTACTAATCCTGACACTAAAGTATCTGATGAAAATCTAAAAATATTCAGGAATAAAAACTAATCTACATTTTGGATAAAACATAAGAGTCCAGATACTCCTGATATTTTTAAGCCTCATAACTTTCCTATCCCCTTGTGCCATGACTTATGAAATTTCTGATGACCAAACTGCTTCCCTCCCCAGTTACAAAGGCAATATGTCTTTCTCACACCTTGATTAATGTTGTGTTTGTGTTTGGTAGGGAGCTGTGAATATGTAGGCTTCCATAACTTGGCATGAATTCTGGTAAGCCCACATCCTTCCCACTAGCAACTTGTGTTTCTGGAAGAATTCAGCCACATTCCTTGCCTCGTTTTTGTATACCTGGACAACATTTTTAGGAAACCTTGTCTTTTCCTTTGGGAAGGCAGTGCAAGAGGGTGATTGTTTTCATGTTTGTTTGTTTGTTTGTTTGTTTGTTTTTGTGGAAGGTGAAGAAGGATTAAGATTTTTTTCTTACACCGTCTGTTGTATGCTGAGGCAAATGTTTGGAAAATCCAAGAACTGGGTGTCTTTAGAGCAAAGCACAATTTTGGCAGTGTTGGGTGTTGACATAATTCCCATTTCAGAATATTATTTTGTCTTTATTGCTGTTTGCCAGCTGTCATTACCTTGTTAGAGTCACTTACACTGAAAACAAATGGAAAGTGAGCCTGTTTCTTGGACTCAAGGCAAAGTTAAAGCAAAACCTGAAAGCACCGATGGTATTTGTTACAGTCAGTAAGACACTTCCATAGTGCTGGTGGAGCCTGAGCATCTCTGGAACAGCTCAAGCACTGGTCTACAATCACCATACAGGTGTTAAACCCACCCTGTTCCACAAAGTATTTGTACAGTAGGGTATGCTAAACTTCTGGAACGTGAGCAACCAATGCAATACAGGCTTCTTGAACCACACCATATGGCTTTAGGAGCATCTTCTGTGGTTTTTCATACAATATCCCCCAGTTATCCCAACGACATTCTTTTGAGGTCATTACATGAATTTGACATAACCTTTGAGGGGATGAATGGTGAAGTCAATAGCAGAGATAAATTCTGTATTTCTGTATTATTAGGCTTCCACAGAATTATAGATAGTCTACCAAGACTGTGTTTTCAGTTTAGGTGTGTATTTTATAGGATAACCCTAGGAACTTTATTATTACTTAGTCTTAGGGATAATGATAGATACTTAATAGGGATTTTGTTGTTATGTCATAGGACATTTCATAAGAATGCCATGTAAACAGAGTTTGGTTGAAGAATCTATATAGCACTACAAAAACTGGCTGGATGAATACATGCAGGTCATCAAAAGAAGGATTTCCTGTCAAAATGTAAATTTATGTTGATTAATATTTTACAGGGATCTTGCTACATTTTTGGTCTAGCTTAATGCGATACAGTATGAACCTTATGGGAAATATTTGCCTGCAATATTTTCAGGTTATATGAAGCTGGACTGACTGCAAAGGTGCTGAAAAATGGGATTAATATTCAAAATTATTTTGACAAGTTGTAGATACGGCCTGAAAAATAGATGCAAAATCAAATGATACAAGTAAGCAGTTATATCAGGTAACCAAATACAGGGCAGGAAAGTTGGTTAGGATCAGCTTTTCAAAATTAGTTTTGGGATTAGTGTGGATCACAAACTGAGCATAAATCATGATGTTCTGGAAGAGATAAGATTAATAATGGGATTTCTATACTTGAAGGCAGTCTGTCATGCACAAGAAATGGTTGTGCTCTGGTCAGAAATTCTAAAACCTAGCTTAATTGCTAGGTCCATTTTTTTAGGCTTCCAAATAAGAGCTGGATCATACAGAAAGAGTTCAGAGAAAGAATATGGAAATGGTGAAAGTTCTGGAAAAATGACTTCCATGAAGTACTGCAATACCATTTATAGAGTTTGGTGATGACACATAGCTGAAGAAAAAATGAAGGCACTGAGATGTGGGGTTTTCTGGTTCTGAATAGAAAATTCATACCTTCAGTACTCTTTGCAGGCTGGTGCAATTTTGTGGAGAAGCAGCTCTTTGTAGTGAACCATGTATTGGTCACAGAGGGTAGTAAATATGCAACTCTTCCCAAAGTGTGACACATAGATGTCCTGAGTAATAGACACAATTCTTAAACTCTGTGTCATATCATTATTAAGCATTAAACATCACTTATAGAATTCCCTGGTTGGCCCTGGCACTCTATAAATTAAGATATTTTCCTCTGTCTCTATTTTTCTGCAAAATAATCAAATCAACATTGGAACTCTTAGAAACTATGATGTCTGCTTATTCAAAGTAATGCTTATTCCAATACTGAATGTCTCATCATGGTAATTGCCCAGAAAGGACTCTCGGTGCAATGTGTCTGGAGAATAATGTCAACAGGAGAAAGGGGCTGTGCTGAAGACTCACAACGGCAAAAAATGTGACACATTAATTGACTGAGGTGGACTGTAACACAGCAGAACATAAGAGGAAAACTGGGAGTGTATAATGTTGCAGAAGCCTCCAAAATAGATTGGACCACAGAAGTGAGCTTGTTCCTCCTTTTGCCTAAGGTGGGAGAAGTGTATCTAGATGATTCCCAATTATGTATAATTTATTTTCAAAAATCTCCCTCCCTTGCTGAAGTTTTCACATAGTTCCCAGTTTCCAGAGCTATATAACTTTTTTTTTATACACACAAACACAAGCACACGCACACACACACATATAAAGGAATTTTCTGCTGGAAAACAAACCAGTTACCAAATGCTTCGTCTCATGACTTCAATGATTCCTTCATTACCACACCAGAGTGTGATGGTTAGGGTTTATCATACATTTCTTTCTAATTATACCCATTTTCTAAACATCTTACTACTGTTCCTGCTGCTCCTCTCTTCAGTCTGTTCAATTTGTCTACATCTTTCATAAAGTATGACACTGAGAGCTGACACAGAAGTACCGCTGAGCTTGCGAGCAGTGAGGAGAGAGAGACAATTTCTTCCCATGTCTTACACAGGATGTTCTGGTTAACACATGTCAGAATGACATCTGTCATTTCTTTTTGTAACAGTGTTACACCATAGGCTGGGAATTAGTTACTCTGCTGTCTTCCACCACACCAGGCCCTTGTCTATGCCAGTGGCTCCTGCCTAATTAAGCACAAGTGCATCCATGCCTTTGGGGATTTTTATTTTTTCCTCTGTGGATCCTGTACTTTCCACCTTCCTGCACTGGGTTTTGTTCTGTTGACTTAGGAACCATGTTAGTATGGCTAAGGAAGGATCTCAAGCTCAACAAGAACAAGCAAAGTGTCAGTATTTCAGAGATATTGTGTGTTAGCAACTAATCAGTTGGGAATAGCACTATCTCCTGATGGTGGATATGGACTCATTCTTGTGATCCTGGGTCATTTCAAGAAGTGAACTCTCAGTGCTTTGCTGTTTTTTTCCTCGAATTATCTGTGTACTGTAGCAGCTATGACAGCAGTCACAGGGCTGTCTCAGGAACTAGAGTGATTGTGAAAGCTGGTGTTAGCATGTAGCATGAAAGATAGTGGTGAGCCCTGTCAAAACTAAAGATCAGACTGGGCCCCTGTACCTGTTACTTTGCATGAAAAAAGAAACAAATCCTAGGGCTTTTTTCCAAAGGACCGCGAGCACTGCAATCCCAGATAAAAGAGGAAATATTCCACTGTTTAGTCACATTTAGTCTAGGTTTCCATAAATCCCTGATCATGGGTATCTTTACAAATTGCACTGTATGGAGAACTAAGCTGCCCTTGAATATTAATAACCCAGACTAGCCAGATCAATTTTGTATTAAGGTCATGTCACTCATTGCCTGCCTGGTGATGTCAGGGCACTTCCAACAGTCTTTAAAGTACCACATAATTTAAGGCCACAAATGCTAATTAAAACTTTTGGTTCCATTAATGCACATGTTCAGAAATGACTTGGAGTTGTCTAAAATGCTGGGCTTTTGTCTATAATGGGAATATCAGTGGAAACTCGTAGGTGCCAAAGGCTTTGCATGTTCTGCCCCCAGCTTTGGAGCATGGTGCCAGCTGAGACTCAGAATGTTAATTCCATAAATGCCTTCAAGTCAAGACTACAGGCATGTTTGTTTAATCTGGCTTTTCCTGAACAATAGCTTTGTCTCTGGGTGCATTCTCTAAAGTGCTCTGAGAATTTTTTGTGTGTGTTTTTTTTTAACATGAAGAGCACCACATACGTAAATGTATAAAATGTGCGATGTATTTTTAATGTGCAGTGATACATTTCTCTTCATCACCCTATACAAAAAAGGAAACTTGGATTCATTTGATTCCAAGAACTTGAAGACTTTTTTTATACTAGCAATGAAGTTAAAAAAAATCAGCCCCTTCTAAACTTGTATATTACATAAATAATGAACATTAATGCAGTTTCAAAAATGGTAGCAATCATTTCTCAAATGTATTGTTATTTTAATACTCACAAGAGATTACTTTGATTTTCTGAATAATATCTAGGTTTACAGCAGGAACTGCACAGCCTATGTGAGTAATATGAGACCTAATTATGTTATACCCTGAAATCAATAAATATGTGCTCTTAAAAGTGAATTACTGATGCCATTTGAGTAAAATCACCTTACTTAGACTCATGATGCAAACTTGGACACACGAAGTTTGGCTGGAGGAAATACCAAACCCTTCTGAGAGAAGCTGATATTTTGCTGTTTGTCTCCCCCTCACCTTCACCTTCAACCCTCCCCCATCTCTCCTGCTTGCTTTCACCTGGCTGCCTTTGCTCATTTGCAAATCTCAATTGAACACTTTTTTTTTTTTTTTTTTAATTTGCCACAAGAAATGCAAATTGCTAAAATGCAAATGCTGGTAGTGACAAGAAGCTATATGCAAAAATATGATATAGGACTTTGATACAGAACCAATTGTGTCTGTAGGAATGACAAATGAGACTCATATAGTTAAAATGCTGCATTTATTTTGCCACAACTCTCCATGTGGACATTCTTACTCAGAAATAAACACTTTTTGTTTCCAGTTTAGATAAACTGCTTTCAAAGCAGCAGAAGCTAAAATGGATAAAGCCATTCATTTTACTCACATGCACACATACATTCACATCCTTATGGAGGAAAAAGAGGATTATATTGTCCAGCTACAGTGGTTTAAATTCCCACATTAGTATATATTGTTATAATTTCTGATATAGGCAGGCTCTTACGCTCCATATGGCTTCCATATGTACAAACCCTTGGTTACTGAAGATGGATGAAAGCCATATTGTTTTTTAATGTATGTGCTGAGGAAAAAGAGCTATCACTAACCTGTGAACTGATTATACCTGGTATACTTAAACTGATGTTAAAACATAACTACAGTCGCATAAAGCTATGCCTACAGCAGAAACCTTTGGTAGGATACAAAGGACAATTAAAAGCATGTCATAATTTTTCAAAAGGAATTTCCATTACTGGCAGAAGTTTATAAAGATATTTTTGCTGGAAAGGAAATGTTCTTGCTGATGTAGCTCATTTTATGGAAGGAGATGGCAAAAGCTGTGCTAGAAGCATCCTGTTGGTGGTACAATGGCAGTCACAATAGGACTGGTTACTGATAGAGCTCCCCCAAAAAGCACTTCCTAGTGTAGACCTGACCTCAGGGTCCATTTCAAAAGGTGTTATGTAAATGGGGTGTTAAAACCATTGTGACAGCAGAGAAACAAAGACCATTCCCTGAGGGAGAAGGAATATGCAAAACTGGCTGGGGACAGTCCAACAGTTTGGGGTCAGGCTGTCTTCCTCTTCAAGGATCTGCATGAAAGAACCAGCAGGCTTCATTTGGCATGGCAGGGTCACAAACCCCTCTGAGCTGAGGGCTAGGTCCAGGGACATCTGGGAGTTTTGGCAGTATGGATGGCTCATGTCAGGGAGTTCAAGCCCTGTTTTTGGCCCCTGTTTGGTTTTGCTGAGATTTTAGCATAAAGTAGAAAGGTTGCTGTAGTGGGGAGAATGCAAGTGTTGGAGGAGAGGTGCAAAGTCCTTGTGCAGGCACTCCCTGCTGTGCTGCACAGAGGGAGGATGGGAAAAAACATGTAGACACACACGGTCCAAGAGTCAGAGGTAGCTTCCACATAGCACCCAGCTGTTTCCCGGTTCATTTCCCACGGTTCTGCTTCTTTGGAGAGGTCATAGGCAGAGTTCTGCTGAGAAGAAGCTTATTTGTTCATACACTACAGAGCTATGGTCAAAATACAGAACCAGAATGAAGAACAAAGCTGTATGTAACCTTGGGCAGAGCAGGCAATAGTCTCTGCTTTTGTTCCACTCCCTTCTGCGCCTGTGCACCCCTAGACATTGGTTGGACTGTGAATTAAAGTCCACGCTGGGCAAATCACTGTCAGCATGCAGTACAGCCTGAGTCCAACAGAACTGCCCTTGATCTATCAGCAACATGAAAGATATATTACACCCCAGTGGCAGCAAACAGGGGAAAAAACAAATAAAATGTTATTATAATATTTCCTGTGAAGGAAGTTGGGATAATATTGTGGCTGGTAGCTGACCGGCTGCTTTCATTTAATATTTTTCTAATTTTAGTCAGTGTTGGTCAAACAAACACAGCTTTCAGGGGATTTCCTTCAGTGTTAACAGACTGTCGTGTAGTTAGTTGAACAGAAGCTCTGCAGTGTGAGGTATGATCAAGAAATGTGCCCTTTTTAAAAATAGTGCTTCATTGGTACAATTAGCTGTTCTTGAGGGGGCCAGATTTTCCAAACCTGGGATCTAGATTGCGCTGTTCATTGGCTTAACCCTGCTGCAATTGCACATCTCTGGGGGGTTGGATTTGGATGGGCCAGACCTGCTCATGGTGCAAAGCATTAAGGAAAATGGAGAAGTTCTGTATTACGATCTGGCCTGGGCAGCTCAACCCCTGGAAACGGCGGCTGTAGCTGGAGGTGCGAATGTACTGCCTCGCACCTGCAAAAAGGAAGTCTGGGACTCAGCCCTCTAAAATTATTCCTAGGTACAGAATGGGCTATTATGGTGGAGTTTTCAAAGAACTCTTTTTAGGGCAAAAAATAAAATTTGCTGGCTGGCTGGTAGCAGAGAGTCATAGACAGTCTGCCACTGTGTACTCAGTGCCCAATGTGCTGCTTATTCTAAGTTGAGCTGCTAAATTGCTTAGTGTCAATAATTTGTTGTTTGTTGCAGTTGTGGAGCTGCCTGCCTGCCTGCTCCTGGAGCTATGGCCAGTTAACCATTCCCTTCCCGAGGGGTGCTACCCTCCATCCTCACCTTGACCCTCTTTTTTTTGCTGCCAAGTTGCAAGACCTTCAAGTTGCATGTCTTTTGCTTTGCAAGAGCTTTTCAGGATGTGTTGAATGCTTGCGTGACTCAGAGAGCTGTCTTCCACTTTAGATCCCTAAAATCCATAACATTGGGATTCAGATCCACATGCTTCTCTAACATTCATAACCAAAATGTCATGGTCATGTGGCTCCTGCATTCAGCAGAATTATGGTTTGCTACAGATGTTTATGAATGCATGGGCACAGTTAGAAAGTTTGCCGTCCAGTCTCCATTCTGCATGAAGGGATTTGAAGAAAAATCCAGGCACCAGATCCATTTTAGAAACTGTAAAAGCTGTTTTGGGGTATTCAGGAGTCCTGACTAAATTCACCCGAATGTTAACAAATTGTGTTTATGTGTTAAAGGGAGAGGGAACAGCTAGAAACATATGCCATCTTGTATCAGCTTCATATAGTACTATTATGATCAGAAACTCATCTTAGCTTTCTGATATTTATGGTCCATCAGTATGTCCATAACACACTGGCTCAGTTGAGAATTTAAGTGATATTTTCATTTTGATTAATAGTTGGTAGTGAAAACACAGTCCGATATCTCAAAATCAAGCTGTGAAAGTCTTCACTGAATACTTCAATGGTGAAACTGCAGGTCTCTGAAAAAAACTCTCTGAGACAACTGGTATGCTTGCAGATAGTGTAAGGGAAGGAAAGGAAGACAGCATAGTGAATTACCTGAAGAAAGGACCAGGAAGAATAACAGTTTTCTGGCTACAAATGTCTGTGTTAGAATGACAGAGTGCATATATCCAAAGAAGGCCAGACAAGGCAGTCTTAATGAAGGCATTCTGAGGCTGGCAATGCTCTTCTTATTCCCAACACTTTGTTAAAGTCAAAGACTTTCTAAAATGTGTAGCCACAAGCAGAATTCAGTCCTGTTGAACTGTGCTTAATTTTTAAAAGTTTTATAAGGCTGTTCTGCAAAAAACAATGAAGTGACATGAAAAAAAAGAAGAACATCTGGAAATTTCTGCAAATGATAGACTTTGCTCTTCAAGGTATGTTCACAAATTTTTGCTCTTCCTGTATTCTTTTGCTAGTGTTGCAAGCAAAGCTATCTGTAACTAGTAGTAGATTCAGAGCAAAAGAAAAAAATTGTGCATTAGTGACTACTACAAAGAAAACATGAAAGAGAGGACATGTCATGGGGGACATCTGGCATTAGTTCAAAGAAGAAGAGCAGACATTCTTCTAGAAGCCAAAACTAGGATTATAGTCACAGTTTTAACAGGACCACAACACCCTTTTTGGTGACGTAGTTCTGGTGGCACTTTAATTTGGTGTTCTGTCTCTAATCACTATCTATAGACCTTGCCCTGATGCCACCTATTTGCACAGGGTGTGTCATGTTTTTCTACCAGCTTTGCACATTGAAAGTGGCAGGATTCACCCTGTAAAGGGCTTGTTCTTAATTTTTCATCCTCAATTAAAAGAACCACACACTTGCCATATTAAAATTTAAAATTGTGTTTATTGAGACATATGGGTATTTACTATGTGCAAATGTTATGTTTACTTTGAGATGTTTTCATATGTGCATATTTCTGTTAGTGATAATATTATTATGGTAATTCCTACATAAATGTGTATAGTATGTATTTTGAGTATCTCTGGAACTATATATTAGTTGCCTTGTTGCTAATCACTTTCAGAATGTAAAATATTGAATAGTGGGCTAAATAGTTCACATGCATGTTGATTTCACTTACCTTTTTAAGGGAATATTTAAGGCAATGTAAGGTTTGAATCGAGACAACCTAGGCAAAGCTGTCTGTAACTTGTCCTGACAAACCACATGTGGTTCAGTTTATTGAGAACTTTTATGAAAAGAGATTTGAGGAAAATCATTGTCAAACTCCTGAAAAATATTTTGCAGGGGGGTCAGGAGGGAACACTGCAGTTTATAGAAGTGAGGGCAGAGTCTGACCTACAAATACAAGGAGATGATTGGAAAACAAAAACAGCTTGCAAGCCTTATATTCACAGATGCTTTTTTTCTTAGCGTGCCATTCAATTAAGCATTCTCTGAGAATGTATGGCAGTGCTTTCTCATATTTTCTCATTAAAAAGCCAGTTCCTTGAAATTATGCTAGGGAAATCTGTGGCCACCAAAATAATCCACTTATTATTGCTCATGACCATGGTATTACTAGCTCTGAGGTGACAAAGTTAAAGGAAGACCAAACACTGTCCCCTGAAGTGCATGAGAGTTTTGATTCTCACTCCAGCAAGGCTCTGATTTGGTGGATTTTAATGTAGCCACTGCAAAACTACTTGGGTCTAACACTCTGTAAAATTGCCTGAAACTCATGGCTACACTGGTAATGTGACATACCTGAAGGACACATCTACACCAGTATCTTAGTTCAGATAAAAATTGTGGCCTTGGATAGCAAAAGAAGTGATCCCTGCTTTTGGCACATCAAGGAATCTCCATGGCATCCAGGGCCATGGTTACCCAGAACCTCCCCATAGATGTGCAATCATGATCCAGGAGATTATGAAAAAAATAAAGAGGAAAGTCACATTAATTATTGTTGCTATTCTTGGTATGCTAGCTGAGGTACTACAGGATAAATTGGGCTCATAGTTGAGAAGAAAATTCTGTGATACTTTCGTGTACTTATCAGAGTAGTGGAATACACTCAAACACAGTTTTGCACTGACCCACTTCATCAGTGCATTCTCATCACAATAGCAGCTGGTCAGCTTTATATCAAGTGGTTTATAAGACAAGTACCCTACTTTAATTATGGTGATAATCATGCTTTATCAGACGTATTTTGGCATCCTGAGAAAGAAAAAAATTCTTATTATGAACATATCACCTTAAACTTTATACAAATGGTTTGTCTCTTGAATATCACTTAGGTGTCCATCAGGGAGGTAAAGCTTGGAATCTTCACAAAAAAAAAAAAAAAAAAAAAAAAAAAAAAAAAAAAAAAAAAAGAGGATCAATGTAAAAATTACATGAGAAAGGAAGAAAGTAAAAAATCCATTTATTACATTACAAATCCTTTTTGTTTTGAACACGATATGAATCTTGTAATGGCAAGTCTTATATTTCTGTGAATTTAGCAGATGGAGGAAGGATGTATGAAGAGCTCCAAGTCAACTGACAGAATAATTTACATGAAATCTTCACCTCTGAAAACAAAAGGATTCCTAGGCAGTAAGAATCACAGCAGATACTGAATTGGAAGGGACGCCCAAGGATCTTCAAGTCTAGCTCTGAAGTGAATGGCCCATACAGGGCTTAAACCCACAACCCTCGCAATATTAGCACCAGGCTCCGACCAACTTGAGCTGATCTCAGGGTCAAGCACCTCCAGAACACCCTCCCCGTGATGAAATGAGGCTGTATGATTTGCAGTTATGTGGGAGAGGGATTTTCTCAGTATGTTTCCTTGCTGAATAAAAGGAGCCACAGCAAGGTTTATGGTTTAAACACGTCATGTTTTTATCATGAGCACCAAGTTTTCTAAGTGGGTGGGTACTGTCAAGCACGCCAGGATGTGTCACATCAGCGTGGGGCTGTAAAGACAGGACAGTAACTCAAAATGTTACAAAACGTTTCAAAATTTATTAGGGATGAATGCTCCTGAGCACCTCATGTTTTCATACTTTCACTCTTGCTTAGGTGTTTAGTGGCTGCCTGGAGACAGATAACCTCTGTGGTTATCTGGTTAGCTCTTAACACCTAATTATCACTTCATCCAAGGCTTTGGGCCGGGTGATTGAGAATCAGTATGTTTAAAAATCTCTAAACAAAGGATTTTTTAAAATATACTTTTTTAAAGGAATTAAGTGAATTATTCCTGTGATGGGAATCTCCTCAGTAGATATGGGAGGAAAACTAAGCAGTGGCTCAGGGCTTTGTGGGAAAAGGCTGGTTCAATCAGGCAAGGGATAAAAAAACCTGCTTTGATTTTTCCCCATGTGTTTTATACCTTCGGCCATCTAAAACAATATAGTAAGAAAAAGCATGGACCAAGTGAGAAGATTCCTCCTGGCAACAAACAGTACTGGTTAAAGAACTAAGCAAAACACCTTCCTTTATAGCATTTCAAATGTATGGATAAGTGTAAACACACTTTATTTTTAGGGCAGGAAGTGGAATGCCTGTGGTCTAATTTTTGTCTTAACATTTGCTTCTCTAGTGACCAGATTCAAGGAAAGGGACCTGCTCCTGGTTAGAAGTTTCTTTAAAGGGGTGTCTGGCAAATATCATAGGGTTACACCAGATCTTAAAGAAGCACATCTTCATTTACCCTGTCCCCACGAGCTCTTGTCTCTCAGCCCATTTCAAAAGATTTGCAAAACTTTCAGTGCACACAAAATAGTCAGCTGCTTTCATTTGGTTTGCTGTTCCTGACTATATACAGCATTCATATAAAGCCTGCCGTGGCTCTAAAGGCATTACCAGTGCTGGAGATGAAGAAGAGGAGAAAGAAAAAGTGTAGGAATCGGGACAATCATTGGAGAAGGAGCCCTGGTTAAATCTGGTGACTGGGGAGCAAGATGGGACATGGTCCACCTTTCAGAAATCACAGGCTGCTGGCTGTACTGTAGCATTTGTCTCTTACAAAGACAGGAGAGTTTTTGTGTCCTTTACCCTTGTAAATTCACCTGGAGCGGTGAACATAGCCTTCAACATCTTCTAGATACAGTCACTACTTTGTTCAAAGGACAGAAGCCTAGAAAGAGGTGTTAAGAAACAAACTGATCAGCATGAGGCAACCATGAATGAGTATTCCATATAATTACTATACCTTTCATCTCATTCATTCATTTGCTCAATGACTCTTTCCATTTTTCAACTGTCACAGCATCACCTTCAAGATTTTGAGCCAAGTCTTCCAGTCTTTTCATTTCCCTGAAGACTTCCAGTCCCAATGCCACATCTTCCTGAGGACCTTGCTGATCCTCTCTGTGGCTAAATCTATAACCTTTCTAAGGAATGTTTTATTTATGGATGTGCACTCAGCTGGTGAGGGGGAACATTTGTGTACAATTGTGTATGCATGCACTGCCATGGAAAAGTAAACAAAGCTGATAATTTCTAGAACTATGTGGGGAATGTCAAGGGCATGAATATCAGCATGTTTCATGAAAATCATGTACGGACAGGCATTCTGAATCAGATCATACATACTGTTTCCTCTCATGCCTTATCTCTTGTCTGTGGGTGAAGGAAACTCTCTTGTAAGTATCTGTAAAATAATCAGCTCAAACGGAAGGTTTTTTCCCCTGTCATCAATTTAAAGAAGTTGTTTCTCTCTAATTCTTAGAATTGGGTATAGAAGTGAAAAGTCTTCTTGCGTTAGGAAATACGTTTTTCCTTTTACAAGCTGAAGCAATTTTTCATTAAGATATCTCACAACATTGAGTTCCACTGAGTTACAGACTTTTGCGTTTTAGTGTTGCACTAACTAAAAGTCCAAAATCATTGATATGACTACAGATCTCATTTCATATTTACAAAAAAAAAAAAAAAAATCAGTAGAAATCTATTGAATTTACTAGTGCTTGACTCAGATGTACCCAAGAAGAAAATTAATTTATTTCTACATATTTGGCATTTTCAATGTCTGAGAGAAAGAAAGACAGACCTCATACCCATAGGCTTATTCTGGGAAGGTGACTTCCTTGGTACTGATATGTAGCCCCAGTCAGAACTTCCCTTTCCACCTGATTTAGTTTTGTATTTAAGTAATTAAAACAGGAAATTAAGCTCAAATGTAACACAGTGGTTTCTACATGGTGAACATACAGAGCTGCTCCAGGAATGTGATGGCTCTGCACAGACCCAAATAATGTGAGGAATAGGAGCAGGTGATCAGTGACTGCAGTACTCACAGCCCAACATTTCATTCAGTACAATTCTGAAGATGACTAGGAAAGAAAGAAAGAAAATATATGTTTAGGCTTATAAACATACATTTTGTTTGAGAATATATCAAGTTCTTTATGAAATAAATGCCGCAGGGAAAAAGAGGATGTATCATTCAGTAAAAGAGTATTTACTTTAACTCATAGGAGGAAGTGTACAACCAGTGTGCAAAATGCTATAGTGTGTTTTGGTATAGGAAATATTGTTGACAAGCAGCTTTATAGGAAATGTTCAGGTTTTAATTAAATCTATATATTATTTTTAAACTGCAACTACATATTTATTTTTAAAGGTAATGATATTTTAAAAGGAAACTTCCTTCAGCATTGCTATCTTTTCTACAAGCATCTTCTGAGAGGTGTTCCTTATAGAGAATACATGGATCTGTTGGCTCTCAACATTCTGGTTTCTTATGGTCTGGTGTGACAAATTGAATAATCAGGGATGGGAACACAACTCAGTCTGATTGTATTTTTGCAGTAGTCAGGAGCTTGTGCTTGGTGCCTGTATATCTGCCTGTACCAAAAGGGAAAAAGCTCCATGTGGGAGGTCACATGCTTTCAATGGCTGCTGGAACTCAGAAACTGAATTGAAAGACAGGGTCACATTTCACACCTTATTCATGAAACCTGATCCTGAAATGCCTCTTACAGAAAAATGTCCTGGACTCCCAGGAAAGGACTATGGGAAGAGAATTTAAAAGTAGAAAGTTCAAAACTTATGTGGAAGAAAAGTCCCAAAGGGCTAAACTGCTGTCCCTATGCCACTTATGCAGCTAAACAATTAATTCAAAGTACATGTGATAAGTGGAAGCCAGAAATATGCATTTTTCTAGGCAAATCATAGTAAACTTGTGGTCCAAAAACATCACAATCTAATTCTTACCATGGTAAAATAAAACTCATTGAGGGAATTGGAAATGTCTTCATCTCATATATAGAGTATATTTAAAGTAGGTGAACAGCTGATATTCTCCCATGTATTTATTAGTATTCCCAGAAAGGTACATGACCAAACAACAAAAGCTAAGCTTATTCTGAAATTCGTGAGAATCTGAATTTATATCTTTTAAAGTGACAATGAAATGATAGAGGAATTGATGGAAGAAAAAAAAAAAAGAAAACTTACCTGCTATTGTATTAATTTTAGTTAACAGATGAACTGAAGAGAACGATATCTAGCATACTCTTTACTTCAGCAATTAAAGCATAGCTAATTTTTAATAAGTTCACCTCAGGCTTAGTGAATAGACTTAGAATAGTCTTAAGGGGCTGCAAGAGTAGGCAAGAGGTTATTTTTCCCAGAGACTTTTTTTCTATTTGTCAGAGTAAACTCTCTAAACCTAAAGCCTCAGCAGACTTCTTGTTTTTTAAAGCAGCTATTGTTCTGACAGTCTCTTCATTTTCCCTTTATTCTTTTTCTTTCAGCAGACCTATGCACCAGAAACTGAAATGCAATGCGAGTTTTGTCAAATCTACATCAAAATAAAGTTCCAAAGCAGTATTTAACAGGAAATGGAAAGAAAGCAATCTCCTTTGCCACACTAGCTTGATGCTTAGTTGTCATACTTCTCGCATTTGTGATTTCTCCCTTTGATCACTCTAATAACAATTCCTTAGACTATTAAACTGGAAGTCAGAAACATGTTAGTGGAAAATTCTACTTTTCACCATTTATGCTGTTTAATTTTTGTGAATTGCTCACTTTGGACCCTGAGCAGAGGTCAATTTCACCACTCTCTTTCCCCAGTGTTATGCCAGGGTAAATCTGTCAAGACCCGTTTGTAAGGAGGTTAGTGACGTGTGATTAATAGGCTTTGACAAAACCTACTTTTGGTTCATGTACCTTTGGTGAGGTGGGGTGGGTGTAGTCAGTAGGATTTTTCTGTGTTGCTGCTAGCAGTACCAGAAAAACGTAGGGAACAGGTAAGACTTGCACAACTCGGATACATTTGGCCCTTGCTTTATTTCTAGTTCTGCTTTCTAGCTCTATTTTAGAACAAAACCCCTCCTGTGTAAGAGGTTCTCCTAAGGAAAGTGCCTAAATTAGTTTTCAATCTGACCAGAAATTAGAGTTCTGGGTAAATGTTCTTTTTTATTTTTGTTCTCTCTAGCACTTAGGACACTTCCAGATGAACAGATAACCACTGCTGCTTGTATCCCTCTTTTAAGAATAACCAACAGTAAATATTGAAGCAAAATAACAAACATGAGAATGTTATCTCCTACCCCACAAGAGCATGAATTGTCCAATCAGGACAAGGAACATGGGAATAACTTGGAAATATTTGTCTTTCCACCTCTCCGTCAACACCTGTGGAGTTGTTTGCATTGGGTACTTTATACGGTGCTATATTTTGGGCTGCTGTTTGACACCATTTACAAAGCAATCTGTGTTTTAACATTAAAGTCTTTGAGTTGCTAATGTCTTTAAAGCAAGCTCCACTCATTTTCTTTGCTTGCTTTTTATGGAATCGATGGGCTGAAGTTTAGTGCATGTAAAGGTGGGGGATGTGCAGTGGTAGCTAAAGCCATCTACTGTGAGAGCCATCAGCAAGTAAACTCCTCTGTGCAGCAGTGCCAAGGCAATACAGCATAACTGGCAGCTTTTTTGCTGTTTGTTCCTAGACTGCTCCTCAACAGAGGATGACAATACGCTTGTTTTTGTGACATGGGCAAGTGGAAAGCACGATGAGGCCACCAAGGGTATTTCTGTTTGGGACGTAAGACAAGGTTTGAAGGCAGATACTCGGGAGGGAATGCTAGTGCAGTGGCCTGCTCAGAAAGGGAAGCTGTTGTAGAAGAGCTTTTGTGCACAAGTACTGATATTTTTTTCCATTTTCTATAAGTCTACCATTTCAGAATCATTGATACCAGGTCCTGAGGGGATGGTTTGGCTAGTGTAGCTGACTAGATGAAGTATGGATCCCTTATTAACTTGTCAAAGTATGATGCAGCTGCATCATTTTCTCACCCATTTGCTTTACTTAAATAAAGGTTGGTGGTTAGGCTTCTGTTGCACTGTGCTCTCCTGCTAATTATCAGTGTATTTGTTTTAGAGACAATTAGCCACCTGGTTCATTCTCCCATTGAAGTCAGGTCATCATGAGTTACATCTGCTTTCAGGACTCTTCAAGTCCAAGACATAATAAAAAGATGATGGTTATGATTATAAAAAGCATGCAGGGTTGGGCATAAGTTGTACAGAGCACTGAGTTCTCAAGGAGGGTTGGGTTACAAAGCTCTTGCAGGGGCTTCCTTCTGCATGTCACAGAAGATGGATGTGAAAAGAAAACAGATTTTGTGATGCCAGAAGTCCTTTAGCCTATGAATGGTAAAGAGTGTTTGCAGAGGTAGATGGATAAAGGCTAGGCAAAGTGAGACATGATACTTCCCTTTGGCACTGCGGTGATACAACACAAAAGTGACAAGTAAGCACGTCTCTGTGCATACTGCATTTGCATAAAAATAAAAGTTGTTCAGACCTGTGGGTGTTTCCTTTTTAAAAATGTGCTATATAATGTGGCATAAGATTATGTGTGTTGCACATTTACTTTTATAATCCCATATGTTCCGGTAAAACTCTGTATTTTGAAGTAAGATTTTATTACAGTAGAACCTCGTTAATTCTCGCTAATGACTGGGAGACCCTTTGCAAATTACTGAATTTTGTATACAATCAAATGCCATTTAATGTATTGTGTTGCTAGATGTTCCTCTACATCCTGGGGAAGACGAGCTGCAGAGAACCCTGCCATTCGTGCCTCAGCTATACTCACTGTGGAGAAGGGGGGTACAAAGTCATTGCAGTGGGTTTAGCTCCAGGTGTTTGTGAAAGATGTTCACGTGGGGCTAGCTCTGAAGAGGATGGAGCCCTGAATGAAAGGAAAGAACAGATGGGGACCTGACAATGAGTAGATTAGCATAATTTACTGTTTCATCCTTTCTGGCTTGGGGTCATGGAGGGATCACAATCTGAATTTTTTCTGGAGAGGGCTGGTATCATTATCCTCCTAGACATCAATATGGCCATTTCAGATTCAATAGGGCCACCAACTTAAATAGAGGCAAGACCTAACCTTCCAGTAAGCAGCATGCCATAGTTTTTCCTGAGAAACTGCAGCAGCAGACATAAACTGAGACAACAGTGTTCCATTTACTTAGGTATACTACAGATGTGTGTATCAAATGTAGGCAAGACTTAGAGTGGTCAAAAGAACTTTTTGCATATAAAAATATACTCCTGGACCTATCTACTGCATGAGTTCTCATTGGTTGGTATGAAATTGTAGAATACCTGCTTGCATCTCTTTTACATGCAGTATTATGGAGTAATAATAGCAACTCAACAATTAAGATAATAGAATCTAGCTCTTCATTAGACACTCATTTTTCAACCTAATCAGGTTAACTCTGCCTCAAAGAAATCAGTCCTCCTGACTCCTTGTCTCTCCCAGGATAAAGATTTTTTCAGACATATTTTAATTGAAAGCAAACCCCCTTAATTTTGTTTACAATGACTGGGTATGAAGTGGCTAAAGAGGGAAATCTGGGGAACTAGGGGGCTCAATAGATGTGTACAGAGGCAAACTTGGGTTTATAAATGGGGGAAATGGCAAAATTTGTGGGAATGTCTAGGAAATAGTATGCAATTATTGGGACGTCAGGTGAACCTGCAAGAAGCAATACAGAGGTCACAGAGGGATGAAACTCTCTCAGAGACTCAGAGAAGACTGAAGCAAGGAGAAAGATGGCAGCAGTATCGTGGTGCATCCATGGATGGAATGGGAAGGAGGAGGGAGATGGGAGGCATGAAGGTGAAGAGTTATGAAAGGGGAAGACAGGCACAAACGTGGGTTTATGTGAGAGGGGTGCATGGCATGACCAGATTACGGGAGAGATATGAAGTGCTGGCGTAGGCAGGAGAGAAATAGAAGTGAGAGGAAGAGAAGGAAGATGATATGGCAATGGGGAACTGGAACATGCTCCTAACTGTTCATTCGCAGGGTTCTTTAGCACTTGTCACATTTTGAAGACATCTATTTTATAGCCCAAGTGTATATTACAGTAGGGCAGGGAAGACAGCCAGTTTCCCCTCAAAGACTACTTTCAGCTAAACTTCTACTAGCCAGTCGTTTGGTAAACAGTTCTCATCAAATCATCCTCCTGTGCAGATCTATTACATCCATAATAATCCAAGTATTTGGCATCATGAGAATTGCAAAGGAAATGAAAAAGCCCCTCTTGGTCTGACACCTGAATCTTCTGTCCTGACATTGGCTACAGCTGCACCCTGGCATTTACAAAGAGTAAAAGCCCCTACGGCTACATGTACTTGGATCTGATAGCCCACATTTCTTTCTACTTTGTTTCCCTCATCATGTTTGGTTTTTTACCCACTCACATGGAACTTGGATGGGAATCCTCTTTCTAGTGCTCAGTGGCTGTCTAAGAACAAATCATACACAAAGTCACACAGCTTCTTTTCAAGCCTGAAAAGCATTTTTCAAGCCACAGAGAAATTACTTCCTATACAATTGCTCCCATACAAGTCAGTAGGAGAAGAGTGAATGGGAGACCCTGTGGGAGCAGGATGGCAGTGTAGAGGAGCTAGATGAAAGGCACTGGATTGCCCTAATTTCCTGGCATGTAAGAAGGTAATTCACTTTGATAGCACATCACCACTGGTGGCTTTCCAACAGACGGGAAAGACTTGCTAGTTGAGGAAGTAAGTAATGTCACATGAAACATACATAATTTGCACAGAGAGAAAATGTAAGGCCACTAGAGTTATTGCTTTGCTAACAATGATTCATGACAATGACACTTCAGAGAGTGTGGACCTGGGTTGGAAGCTACGAATAAAATGTATTACTGCTTCAGGGATCTGTTCTTGTATATGTTTTCTTGTAAACTTTAAGGAAGCTGTTGCAAACTAATCCTGTTTAGCAATTATGATTTACTTCAATTGGCTCCACTCTTCATACTGTTTAAACTCAGATTTAAAGAATAATATCCACCTTGTTGCTTAACATAAACCCTGTTAAAATAACACACATTTAAAATGGCATTCCTGGCATTATGGAGCAATCAAAGGGGAAGACAAAAGCTTACCATAGCATTTATATATATATATAGATATACTTCTCAGGAAAAAAGAACCTGTGAGATCTTTTAATGAAGACATCAAAGAATACATCTCTCTTAGCTGAATAGAAGGATGTCTCCTGACAAAAGCCAATTAAGGAGTGAATGCTTTTTTTTTATTTAGACTTGAAAAATGTATATTCTTGAAAAACATAAAAAAAATCCCACCACTCCATCCACCCAACTCAGTGTTCTTTTAGGGCTATGAAGTAGCTAAAGAAACATAAAGATATATGATGCATGGAAGGTTGATACTTCATGAAAGAAACATAGACTGTGATTTTGCTCTTACCTAAGGCATGATATTGAAATATGCGTTCTGGAAGGGCTCTTTCTCAGCTTGCCTAGAGATTCTGGAACAAATTCTACTCCTGTTTACACCTCTGTAAATCTGGATTTACTAAATGACAGGTGGTAGGATTATCCCAAATGTGTGTGCACTCCTAACTGAGAGTGGGACTTTGCCCTACATTAAAGGCAAACTAATAGTAGCTATCCCAGGAGATACCCTTGTTTTGTGCATTCCCTGTCCTTTACTTGAGGCTGTCAACCCACATGCTATCAACTCCCTTTTTAAAAATCAGTGTGAGAAGTCTTTCAGCCTGGGATAGCAAATAGCCTCTGTTGGAGGCCCTGAAGGGCTGTACTGCTCTGATCTTTTTCCTCCTTTTCAGTAGGATATGAATGCATCTGGACTTGCTTATCTGATAGTTGTACATAAATCCCAGTGGTGGAGGGGGTCCTGGGACAGGCTCTGAAGCAATTCATGATGTCCTATATCTGCTTCCTTAGGACTGGCTAGGGTTTATTCAGTCAGGTGTTGCCCATGTTTTGGATAAACACAAAAAAATATGTTGAAGAAGGTAAAAAACATCAGATATAATTTTAGAATGTTTGCCTGTCTACTGACTGGCATGGCTAGATGCTTCAAAATTAGTAGTCAGAAGACATAAAAGTGCATGCACAGAACAGAATTAATTGTGAAATATATGTAATAAATGTGTTAAGTGACTACTGAAGGATGAGTGTGGTTGTGGAAACAGCCAAGGGAGTGAGTACAAAATGTTCTGACCTGCCCAGGACTTCAGCCAAATGAAAACAGCAGAAACTTGTACTGTCAAACTTGGTTGTCCTTCAAGTCCTGCATCTTGCCTCCATTCCTGTGCATTCACCTGGGGAAGCAGGAACAGAGGGGTTTCCCCACACGGAGCCCAAACACTCCTTCCACCTGCTTCAGATTATGCATTTAAGGACAGTGTTTATTGTCAACACTTATACCTGAAATATCAACATGTTCATGAGAAATTTGGTTGAACAGTTTAAGTCATGCCATCGCTCCTCTGTGTAAATATTTGCACAAACAGGACCACAGATTCTAATTTCATTTAAGCAAATACCGTCTTGCACTATAACTGGCATATGGGGTGTTTTAACTTTGATAATATAACAGTACAAAATAATCAAAAGGAAGTAGTAAAAGTGGAATGAAATACAGAAGGAATCAGAGGAATTCTGCTATATGCCAAACCAACTGTCTTTATGTTGGTACAAGAAAGAAGTAGATGAAGAATTTAGAAAGAACTTAGAAACAATGCATAACTCACCATATTGTGAAAACCATAATTGAGGAAAATCCTTATTGTCTTGGAACCCTGTAGGTATGGCCTGCATGGTGGTACTGGAAATAGCACTTTATAAAGGTTATTCTGAGAGAAAGTAACTGATGAGGAAAGTTTTATACCACAGAATGGTAAATGTCTTTAAATTTTATGCTTTCTAGGCTTTAAATAAAGTCTTAAACTTTATAGTGTACATTTAACTTGGAGTTCTGGTGAAAACAATGGATTATGCTCCTTAGGAGTTGCAACAAACTTTTGATTTATAAAATGACAGTGAAAAATAGGTTGTGTCAACATATTCTTTCCTGTGACAAGATAAAACTGTGGCTCATCAGAATCATGTGGATACTGATCCGGCAATTTGATTTATCATTTATTTATTTTGAAAGTCTAGTTTTAGGGTTTGAACCCAGGATATTTATTATACTATAATTTGAAAATATTGGGTGCCACTTGCATTTAACTGGAACAGACTAGTTAGGATTTAAGAAAAAAAAATGCCTGTGTTGTTTGAGGAAATGAGAGTGTGTAGGGAAAAGCTAGGGTCCCATCATGAAGAAATTGCATGGTAAATAGAGCTTTATTGTGTACCACAAAGAGGGAAGTTGAAGACTGTTTTCTTTTATCATTCAGAGTCATTCTGGAAAATGGATGGTAAAAACTTCAAAGTCAAGTGCTTATTGATGTTTTTTCTTATAAAAATAGTACAGGCACTTAACAGCCTCTGTATTATGTACATTCTTAGCATGAGTGGGTAGCTGTGTTAGTCAGCAGGACAAACTAAATAATAAAGTTACTGATACATTTTTATAGACAAATCAAAACAAATACCTGGGCTTTCAGAATCACTCAGGATGCGTCTTTACAATAGGAACAGCCACAGAAGCCTGAGTGGTTCCAAATGTTGTGTCTACAGAATATTACTTATAACAGCAGTGTAGCCAGAGTCCTATTGTGCAATAGTAGATCAAGCTGAAACACCTCTCAATTAATTGTGCATTTATTAAACACTGTGATTTCTGAGAAAAAATGTAGTTCATGGAGGGAGTGCATACCTAAGTTCTTAGACTTCAGCACAAGCCAGCAAGCATTTCGGTATGGCATATAATTTTTAAACTGAAAATAAATGTACAGGCCTAGGCAAAGAAACGACTTCATGGGTATGCTACTTTGCCTGATTTGAGCACCTGTTCAAACAGCCAGAACTCCGTATCTGTTTCCATATCTATTCACAGGAGGAAGTTAGGTGATCTTTGAAGGGTGCTTCAGAGAGTCTGAATAATGCCCTAAGGAGGCACCTGGAGCCAGCCAGAAAGAAGCACAGGCATGCTGGGCTTTAATATGAGGATTACTGACCTCAGGTCTGTGGGTTGCAGGACTGCTTTCGCCCCCAGGCAGCACCCCTAGATCTCTACACACAGTCTGGAAAAAAAAGAGTCAATGTTATACTCCTGTCTGCCTGGCCTGCAGGACAAGCTGCATTTTCATCCTTACAGATGGGAGCAAAAAGATAGTTTGCTTATGGAGAATGAACCTGAATTGTTTACTGTTGCATTCTGGGGAGAAGAGAAAGGGATGTAGCCCCTCGAAACCTGGAAGAATCAGTTCAATGTGATATAGTATAATAAAATTTATTTAGGGTTTTTGAATGTATCATTGTTAAGTCCAATTTGATCAATTTTAATAGAAATTGTATTTTAGATTAGAGTCTTCAGGGCAGCTATCATCACGCCTCTTTAATTCTCATAACCTATACATTTTTACTGCATGGATAAATATGCTTTGAAACTAATACGTTGTCATTGAATCCAATATATCTGTAGTGGAACCAATCCATGCATACTCAAGTCACTAAATTTTTATGGAAATGAATAGATTTCCTTTCAAGGCATAATATTTTCACTTACACCAGTAACTTTTCATTGAAACCAATGCTTTGTTTTCTAAACCCAACATATTTCACTCCAGGTTCATCTACATATTGCTTGAATTTTTTTTTTTTTTTTGCTTTCTCATAATTAAACCCATTGAACTAAAGACAGTATTGGATGTCTAATGAAACCAAGATATTCTCAAAGGGATTACTTAGGGTGAGTTTAAGGCAGGGAATAGAATACACTGTGCTTCTCAGCGTGATTTCATAAAATGAACACTGTGAAATGGAACATACTTTTACAGACAATCTGCCTCAGGACTATGTGCCCATATTTTCCCATAAGTTGAATTTGAGGCCTTAAGGCTTTCTGCTCTTTTAGAGGAGTTTGCTGTTCTGTGGTAGCTAGACAAGTTGCAAGGAGCATAAGGAAGGGCTGGGGTGAATGGATGAATGCTGGGTGAATGTTGGCTGAATGTTTGGGCACTCCCAGAGGAAAAGAGAGTAGTCAGATGAGCAGTGTGCTGCAGTGGTGCTTGACCAGTTTAGCAGACCCTTGGGACTCTCCCAGCTGATACATTTTAGGAAAATCTGTAGGTTATTGTAGATGTGATGAAGTTGGCTATCACACTGCAGTCTCTCCATCACTCAACTGTTACCGTCTTTCAGAGCTGTACCCAAACCATGCAAGTCTTAGGTGATGGCTGTGATCACTTCCCTTATGTGTCAGGAGAACAGGGGAATTCTGGGGCAAATCAAGAATAATTCTACTTTCCTTGAGTTATTCTAGAATTAAGCAGTATAACTGATCAGTTTGATTCAAGAAGTTGCTATGTACTGTAAACAAACGTACTGCAGAGTGACAGTCATTTATTTAATACCGTGCAAAAATAGGTATTTGCCTCACAATTGAGTAGAAAACAGCCACCATTTTGTTGTAGGTATTTCATTGTTTTGGCAAAGGTCAGATGTTGTTTTTGTGGCTCTCAGTTGTGTTAGAAGGTTTCTGAGTTTAGTTACAAGGGAAAAAAGCCCAGGAAAGGAAGGACAAGGCTGTATACAGAGCTGTGTGCTCTTTAGAACAAAAGTGCTGATGGAGCTGTGGAAACGAGGCCTCTAAGTTTCTAAGAAGCAAAAACTTTGGCATTTTGTGAACAATAGAGGTGTTCACAGCAGTTTCTTCCAAACTGTATGGCACTTTTCAGCTAGGATTGTGTGCAGTTTATGTCAAAACATTTCAGTGAAGAAATACAAATACAGACTAATGTTTGACTTCTTTTGTTGTGTTGAACTGGAGCCAGAGAAAGTATTTATATATAAATCCACTTGTGAAATGCATAACCCTCTCAATGTGACTTATATGTCTGAGACTTACAGAGAATTCAAGCTGATTGACAGAAAATACTGCTCTTATGGTGTCAGAATGTATTATCATGCTTATACAGAAATAAAGCCCCCCCCCTTTTTTTCACCAATGTACGTGTTCATTGTCATTATGTTCTGGTATACTGGAGACGTCCAGGTACTGAAATACCCAATTTGCTAGGACCTAAAGCTACCACGAAAATATATTAGACAACCAGATGGATAATTCAGCTTGTTGGTTTAAAAAAGTGTGCATTAAATCTTCGGTATTTGAAGCCTGATCTAAAAAAAAAAATTATCCCGTGGGGTCAAAACTGCCATTCTGTGAAGGAAAGAAAAATAAGAACTGAGACAATTAAGAAAGCTTTCCATGCTTGTGCTACAGTTAGTTAGTTAGTAAGTTGCTCTTCCTTTTTTCTCTGTCTCCCCACACTAGGCTCCTGCACATCAAGCAACTGACAGTTAGTGCAGCCTGCAGATAGATCATGAGCAGATTACATGCATCTTTATGTATCTGGCACACAGGTGCTCTCTGCTTTTTGCCAAATAGTTTAGATTAAAGCAAATCAGTTTTGTGTAATGGGTCCTATATGAGAATGCCCATGTCATTCAATTGCTCCCATTGCATCATTTCTTTTCCCTTGTCCCAGGGGATGCACTTTAGACCACTTGCAGTACTTATATTTTCCCTTTGATCTTGTACCACTGTCTTATTCCCCTTTGCTCTGCTTAGATATTACACTGTCATGCACCTTTTCCTATTTGTTAAAGACTACTAGGATCTTGCACCCTGAAGGATTGTTATCTGAATGAAGAGAAGAAGACACAGTTGGCTCTTGATAATTTTAGTATCACGACCATTTTTATCAAGTGGGTGGCCCACACTGGCACTCAAAAATGTTCTCCCAGTGACAGAGTGGAAAAGTGTGTCAGTTCTTGTGAACGGGCAGCACCTTGAAGAGTAGACAGAGACAAGTGTCACTTCAGAGGAGAAGTACAGAAAAAGAGCTGCTTGTAGAAGCAACCTGAGTGCTGAATTGCACGTGCAGCTTCACACTGGGGGTATGGCAGAGAGGAGAAAGGACAAGAGCACCAACGCCCATGTTTCTGGCCCAGAGTCCGTGGAAAGCAGGAGAGAGACAAGGGAGGAACAAAGCCACAGAAGGGCTTCAATGAAGGTACAAGATAGGTCAGCTTGATGTGGGAGATTCTTGTATTCTTAATTGCATAAAACGATAACTTACAGAGTGATTTAGCTGCCATCAGCAGCTACATCTGTAGATAATATACATCACCCTTCTCCCAACAAAACCTGGTTCTTGGAGTTTCCCTGTAACGTATGTTTCACACAGTGTAGAACTGCTTTTCTCCTTGTATTGGGTCTGGCTGAGATGGAGTTCATTTTCCCATGGCAGCCCTCAGTGCTGTGCTTTGCTTTGGTATCTAGAAAGGTGTTGATAACACACCAGTGTTTTGGCTACTGCTGAGCAGCAGTAGAAAAGCATCAGTGCTGTCTCTCTAATGTTCTCCCCCTCCATCAAGGGCTGGGAGTGGGCAAGATCCTGGGAGGGGACACAATTAGGTCAGCTGAACTAAATTAAAGAAAGAGATATTCCCTACCATGTGACATCGGGTCAGATATAAAAGCTATGGGAGGGAGGAAAAACTGGGGGAATTTGTTATTTTACAATGTTTACATTCCAGAACAACTGCTCTGCTTGCTGATGCTTCCCAGGAAATGGCTGAACTTCGCTTGTCTATGGGAAATAATTTTTCCCCCTTTGCTTATGTAGGTGCAAAAGTTTGATTTTTTTTTTCTTTATTAAACTGCCTTGTCTCAACCAACTAGTTGTTTTCTGTCTTATTTTCTCCCTCCTGTCCTGCTGGGAAGAGGAGTGATAGAGCAGCTTGGTGGGCACCTGCTATCCAGGCAAGGTCAGCCCACCACACACCTCCACATGTCTTACCCATCACCATGTGTATTGACTTCATTCCTAAACCAGAGCACGATCCACTTGACACAGTTCTGCTATCACTTATTCTGATATTGTGGAGCAGGGTTTGGGGTGGCTGCTATGAAGCAGCAGTGCTGCAACTCTTTCTACTGTAACATTTTTCTTAGTAAGTCAATGGGGTAATGAAGAACTAAGGTGTTACTTCATTTCACTCAGCGTTTTTATTGTGATGCTGTGCTTGCAGGTGTTTATGCTTCCCACACAGATAAACAATGATCTCAATTACATGACAGGACCAACTTAAAACAGGAAAACCAAAATCCCGAGTTTCACATCTTACCAGGAATTAATACTTACATGAGCTAATGCTGATAGAGGAACAGTGATGAAATTTGACTGTGGCATTCATTCACATTCTCTGCCTAGAATAAAGAATTGACTTAGGTAATGTACCCTTTCTATGAATGACCTAGGAACAACATTTGAAGAACAAGTGCACCCCTCTCATCTGAGGCATTACCTTGAGAGACGAATCATGTAGGAAACTCTGGGAATTTACACAAAATGTATGGAGGAAGTTAGGCTGGAGACAGTGGCTCCATCTTATTACAATCTTTCCATCAAATGTTGGTGTTACACAAGTCTTTGTCCCCTAAAACTCAAAGAACAATGTATTTTGCCAGAAAGTTTCTTGTTCTTCTCCTGGGTTGGCAAGAGGTTACATAAGGTCATATTCACCATACTGAATAGAAAGCTGTACTCTAATGCTTGATGATTTCAGCCAAGAACTAAAAGAGAAAAGTGATGAGAAAGTACCTGTTATGCTGAAATTCAAAATATGCCAGCTCTAAATCCTATTCAGGAAGGTAGAGATTTTTTTTTTCTTCTAAAATGTATACATTTCATATTCAAGGCTCAGTCACATTTCCATTTGGTGACTAATTTTCCCCATATGCAACTAGGAGAAGGGTGAAGGTTTCCAGATTTAAATAAAAGAGTATTACATAGGAAGCTAATTTGCAAACCAGAAGCTTTATGAGAAGTAGGATAACTAACTGTTCTCACAATAGAAGGAGAAGTGGAAGAACAATAATGACTGTTCACTGACAGTTTGAGAAACGGTAAGAGTTACTAGCAGCACTACATACACTTCCATTCTCATCCAAGAGAAGTGTTATCTAAAATGAAGTAGAGCAACTATAACTGATAATAATGATTTTTATCATAGCCATGACCGCTATGAACCTGGTCAATGGGATAAGAGCAGGACAAGTGGAAGATGAAGCATATAAATAATGTGTAGAAGCAGGACAATAAGCAGTACTCGAGAGAGTACTGTCTTCCTTCAGTCATGTTCAAAGGTCATTTTAGAGAGCAGCTTTTTATGTGGGTGGATTCAAAAATAACATTCAGAGGTCTCCAAACCACCTATTGAGCAGGGACAAGAGGACAGAGGAAAGGCCACCCTGGACAGATTACCCTTCATCTCATCTGGAGTCCACTTTCTGGGCCAAGCAGATGAATGAAGTAGAACAGAAAATTTGAAAAAAATGCTCCTTTCTCTATCTAATGTTGCTTTAATGTAAGTGAGAGAAAATATCTTTCCTTTTCAAGCACTGATCTCTTCTCACTGTTGTGCAGACACTCTGGGATCTGCAGGGCAGCCAGGAAGTGGGCATGGTCTCACGTGTCTTTCCAGAATGTAGGCTTGCACAGAAACAAAACAAAACAACTGTCAAGCAAACATTAAGCCTCAAAACCGAGTCCTTAAGACTAGAAATTCTTTATCTAGTGTTGCTGGAATCCATACTCACAAATTATTTACATAACTATACTCTACCTGATCAACTTAAATGTAGTCACACTTGATATATTAAAATCTATTTGTGCCTTACCAGAGAGTAGATTAACTTTGCAGATGGTAATAGCTACAGAATGGCAGGATTTAGACTAGGGAAACTGCCTCATCCTTAACTGTAGAGGCAAAACCGGCTTACTTCATATCCCAGGGGAATATGATACAAATCTACAAACAGATAAAACACAAGAAATATTATTTAGACACATGACACTGCCACTGTGAACATAATTACTGGATTTCTTGCACAGGGTTTTTTTGCCTTCCCGTCACCTCCCTTCAAAAACGTGTCTTGTGAACTGCCATGTTCTGCAGCTCTGTTTTACACACAGGTGGCACTTCGATAGGGTCATACACGTTCACGCCCCGCCGCGAAAGTACTGACAGCCCTTTGCTTGCTCCCTGCTATATCGTCACTGACACAGGATAAATCAAGCACAGTGCAACCACTCTTGTGGGCGCTGTCCCATAATAAAAGTGGGACATTCCTCTGGGAAGGGGAGAGTGGAAGTGAAACATATGCTTGTGGAGGCAGGAGCTGGACCTTAACAATTTTAAAAAACCCAGTATTTCCACCATGGCTATTTAAAATCCCCGTCCTCCCTTTATGTATTTTTAAGTGCATACTCATGTAAATACATCTGATCATATGGCAAATGTCATACTCTATGAAGAGAAAATGTGATGGCTTCGCCTGAGGGAAGAATCAGCCTTTCCACCGTGGCCAGGCCATTCCTGGGTTGTCAGGTAAGGTCCCACTGCTTAGGGCGGTTGTGCTGTCACACCAAAGTCAACATACTGGCTATGAAAAGTGAAGTCATCTAATGCCCACTGCTATATCTTCATTTGGGAGGAAATAATATGAAATTCCCATACTTTCTGAATGATTTGCCATGTGCAGAATTATACTCACAGTGGAAGGCAACTTCGACAACAAGGAATATTTTTGTTAATAATCTTAATTCACCCATCCAGTAATGAGGTACACAAGAAGAGTTAGCTACACATACAGTGTTTTCTAAAACTATTTCATGAAAGAAAATGTAAACAAAGTGAATTAACAGAATATATTTTTTTCTAAAGAGTAATTTTCTAATTTTTCCGTTGTGCAGCAGCTGCTGTTGCCATGCTGTCATTGCTGTTGCTATGTATTTTTGAGTGTGCCAAGATGTAATTGGCTACTTCAGCATATATAAACTATTGGTAGAGATGTTTCTATGGAAAATCACATCTTTTTTTGATTGGTTCATGCTGAAAGTAGATGTGCTTAGCTATCATCTCAATTTAAATTGAGACCAACAGGTTTTAAGTCTCATAATGCAATGAAGCCACATGCTATTCATCATGGTGGAACTGAATTGAGGCAAGAACTTTTATGTTGACATTATGATAGAATATGAGTGAGATTGCATCTCCATGGTCTCCAAATGTTTCTACAGTCTTTAGCAAGCTTTTTGATTCACTATGAATTGTATTTGCTCTGAAAACATGGCTGTTTCCTGGTCTTGCCTGACACAACTTGCAGGCTACTAAGTCAAAACTCATTTCAGACTAGTTATGTATTTTGCCTGAGGACTTTTTATAAAGAATTATTGGCTAGTGCAACGCAGCTATGTATCTAAAAGGCCTTTGAAAAGATTGACTAATACTTGTGGAAATTGTGTCAAACTCACCAGGTTAGAGGTTTGTACGCCCAGACAATTTTGTGTACAGGATGAGATTTTGGGAGAATGAAGGACTGGGGAAGGGATTTAGCTATCTGCTTTAGACATGCAATATGACCTTGATCTACAAAGTAGGGATGTACATCTGGGCTAAGAAGTCCCTGGGTTGGAGAGAGACACCATGTAGTAAGTACCCATTTCAGACTCATACCACTGAGTTTTTCTACAGTCAGGATGATAGAATCTGTCTGAAAAACATTATTCATATTTATGCTAATAATCGTTTTATAACTAAAGTTTACTTAGGTTACTTGAAAACCTGCTACAGCCCAAATATAGACAGAACATAAGGTGAGGCCTAATGCGAGGTACACAAATACATGACTGCAAACACTATCGGATTAATTTTTTGAGAACAAGTGACAAGTTGTGCAACCTTGGTTTCATAATTCTGCCTTACTTAAATACTTTCTCATTGTAGAAGTTAAAATAAAAATTGGGGGTTTTTGGACACTCTGAGGTTATAGAAATGTATTTCCAGAGGGAAATCTGCCTCCCCTGTAGGAGGTGGCTGAAGTGTTATTTAGACTTAAATGAAACGAGACATGATTGAAGGGTTGTTAAGAAGGGACTAAACAGTGTTGGGTTACATCACAGAGAAAATGAATTATCATCTGCTTGGCTCATAATATGTCTTTAACTGTTACCGATGTGGGTACTCTTTCTTACGTCTTGTGCACCTCAAAATCTCCTAATTTATTAGCAAGTCAGACTGTTCCCTTTTATTATTCTTAAAACTCCTTGTCTTTGACTACTGGTCTGATTCTTGTTCTATTACATCAAAGATTATATTTTTTAGTGGAGCTCTTTTTTTTCACCTTTCCCTCTCTCTTTGTCAGACCAATTACCTAACTTAGTCTTGGCAAGCACAAACCTAAAGCTTTAGAGATAAATTTGTCTTTCTTTTTTCTTCTTTAAATCATGGGAAGATCATACTATCTGCCTGAGAAGAATTTAATTTCTCTCATCTGTGAGCTGTACAGTTGGAAAAAAATTTTATAAAGAAATTATGGGTTGTTTATGTTATTTAGTATTGACTAAGGATTGAAATCCACTAGTGATACCATGCATCAGCCTTTGAAAAAGACAAGATTTTTTAAAGAAGAAAATTTATATATTTAGGTCACTAACCTGCCATTTTAAATATTTGCTCATCCTTAATAATCTTAATTGGGAGTGATGAAAATGTTATGATAGTGTAAATTTTAAAAAGTCAGAGTAAATTTTTGCAGTGGTGTGAACTGTAAATGGTCTTTTAGAACATCACATTTTAATTTAAATTTTTTGTTTAAAAGATGTTTCTCTGGTATTATGATGCACCCATGGAACATGATGTGTGGAAAGGCTGTCTATGTTTGTGCACGCACACATACATTGTTACAGGACATATTTGCTTTACCTTCTGGGGCATCCTAGCACCTTAGGCACAGTCTGAGAAGTGATTCCAAGTCCCTGCAGACTTATGGATGAGTGTTACAATGACATAATGCCATGGGTAGGTGTGCAATGCCCCTGTAAATCATCAATTTACCTGCTGCATTCTCCCCCAGTCATTTCCAGCTGAAAGCTGGTGAGTGCCATTACTGCTACTGCTTGCAAGCAGGCAACAATTTAATGGAGATGATTCCCTTTAAGAGGTCTCTGCTGAGTTTTTGGTTGTCAGGGAAGATGATAGTCTCATCCCTCCGGTTAGATAAAATTAAGACTCCTTCTGAATATCTCATTATTGATCAAGTGGCACTTGGAGTCAGCTGGTTATATTCCTTTTCTGAGAGGCTAACAGCTTTCCAGAGGGGCTTCTAAGGCTATGGAGAAGCTCTGGCCTGTATGGTGTTTTCCACAAGTCCTTTCCTTTGGGCAAATCTCAGATTTAAAAAAAAAAAGAAAGACTGATGCTAACCACTGTGAGGAAAAAATTCCTGGCATTTTGAACCAGCAGAAATTAAAAGTATTGTGGTCTGATTTGGTCACATCAGCAAGCCATTTACCAAATTTGGATGTCAGACTGTAGCAGTAAGTGAAACCAGAATTTGGCCCTCAGGCTGAACCTTATTTCCTTGACATCCATGGGGTGGGTGGACAGATTAATGGGTGAGAATAGTGCTACAGCTGTGCCCTTTCCTCTCCCTGCTTGATCCAAAAGGATGTGGTGAGTGCCTTTTTTCAGGTCATGATATGGTTTATATACTAATTTTCTCAGTCTAGCATGGCCCAGAAATACCTTGTTTCTAGGACTACAGGCTGAGTACATCATGGTATCTGTACTTCAGCTTGCCTAATTGTTTCTCACAAGAACAGGTCACTTGCGATTGCTGTAATTTTCTTCTCTGTTTCAAGCAGAAACTGCATTCACTGTCAGTCACAGATCTTTTTTTTTTTTTTTTAGCAGAAAGTTTAATAAGAAATGTAAGGCCATTTACAGAGAAAATAAGTGAAAAATACAGTTTTCTTTGCTAAGGAAATATCATTACAGACTAAGGGCTTTGTGCTGATCCTTGGAGTTAAGCATGTATATTTCTAATTCAAGAGTGTGAATGCTGCTTAGGCACAGGAGTGTATAATTTTCTGTAATCTTGGCCTGTGCATTTTTCTCAAACTGGTACTTTATTATTTGGAGCTAGTCCATTTGTCTAAGACCCCCTCATATTCCTTTCAAGCATACCCATATGGAAAAATAAGCTCTTCTTTATCTTTAAGGCAATGGCTTGGATTTTTTTGGTTTGTTTCTAGATCATATACAAATGAATTAATTGGGACTACTTGGTCTTGCTACTTGAACTTCTAATTTATGTGTATTGTTTTGGAGTCAATTCATTCCGTTAATAAGGAGAAAGATGGAGTTATAAAGGGAGATCCCAGGGAAGTATCCTGGAAGAGAACTGCTGAGGTCAGTGGTACCTGGTGACTCCCTGTACATTCCTATCCTACAAAATTTCACTTGCTGATATGTGAATATATGAGCTGACACTTGAGTTTGCCTGCATCCAGGCAAATAAAGATCTCTGTTATCTGCATCTGAAACTTGAAAACCTTTGCCCAGGGACTTGGACTGGACAGGTCGCATGATGAGGTCCTCAGTACTGAAATTAATGCTGCAGGCAATATTATTTTATGGGTACTCACTCCAAATTGATCTCAGTTATGGAGTGTTCATAGTTGACAGAAACCCTCTGTTTACCACCCCTCCTATAAATCTATATATCCTATAAATCACCTGGCTTGTGTGAGACACAACAGTCCACCAGCAAAGGCAAGATGGGTTAGCAGCTGTACTGGGACCCTCTAGGGCTTCTGGTGGGTGGAACAAGATGGTAAACACAACTTTTTTTTTTTTTTTTTTTTTTTTTTTGAGCAGTCACCATGGTGTTTGGTGTGGCAGGAGGACCATTTTCCTTGAGGTAGGGGTAACATGAAGATACTTTGGGAGTCAAAAACTCATAGTCACTTTCTCCAGTATCTCTTGCTGGGCATCAGGGATTCATCTCTCCTGAGTTTAGATAATACCTATGAAGAGGGCATTTAGAACTATGACAGACCTATTTATATACTCATTCCAGACTTAAAAGAATAGATATGTAAATGGTCCTGACTTTATTGAGGAGAGTCAGCTGTATTTCCTTAAGCATGGAAGAAGGACAGGGGGATGGATCTGACTTTACGTGCCTGTCCCAGTTTGAGACAAATTCGGAGGAACTTCCGAAATGATCATCCTCTGATAGAATGCAGGTTGCAGCCACCCCTCTCCTACCAGGTTTGGAAAGAATTTTCCTTGGAGGAACGTGAAAGGAAAAAACCTATTTATTTAACAAGTAAAGTGCACTCAGGCACAGGGGGAAAAAAAAAGTAATAATGCTAAATAATAAAACCTCTCTCTGTGGAGGGATCCTGGGTAAATTTCAGAGTCCTTTCTGTGGGTGTGGTCTCTCTCTCTCCTCTCTGGAGCTGGGGTTCGGTGTGGACCCCTCCAGGCCCACGTGTAAGGTCTCCTTATGATGTTGTGGTGTTGCTGAATGGTCCAGAAGAGAAGAAGAAGAGGAAACCGAAGTTCCAGGGAAAAGAAAGGTCGCCTCAGCTATCAGGCTGTCTCCTGAGAAAAGGAGCCGAGAGCAGGCTAAAAGCAGGAAGGGTGGTTCCTCCCTCTTGCCGCCACAGCGAAACGCAGGGGAGCGCGTATCTGTGTCCTTGAACACAAAACCGCTTCGAAAAGTTCGCCTGTTTGTTTTTTTTTTTCCTTTCTCTCGGATCCAGTTTTAAAGGCACAGAAAGGCACAGGATTCATGTCTGGGCATAGAGCAGGCGGTAGGGGATACACGTCATAAAGTCACTCCAAGACAATGCCCCAATTTATTTCCTCAGTCCTTTACTGCAGTGAAACAGCAGTGAACTTCTGCAAATGCAAGGGCTAGTATTTTTTTCCTTCTTTGTTCATAAATTATATGTCAGATCTTGAGTTTTGGTCCTCTTGAATTTCTTGGCCTTTGCCAATTTAAACGCTTCCTTGTGTGATTATTACATAGTATTATAGTGGTTGCATATCAGTCTAGGAAGGCTGATGTTTCACTGAGCCAATCTCAGAAGGTCACGGTAAGAAAAAGCTCAGCAGGTATTTCTGAACTGAAGATGACCATTTGTTCAAGCCCTTTGCTTTATTTAGGAGCACTGCTCTTTTGGTCTTGCTAAGGGTGTGTATCACTGCAGACCTGAATGCTGCAACTTCCACTTTTCTGCTTTTCAACTTATCATCCTTTTCCATAATTGCATTAAACAGCATAACTTAAATATTAGTGTCATGTGAATGAATATAACTGTTGCACTAAGCAGTAACTTTTGGGGGGTGTGGGGAGTGGATTTTAACAGCAATAATTTCCTTGACAGTGAGAAATCT
This sequence comes from Daphoenositta chrysoptera, assembly GCA_013397915.1. Classification (NCBI taxonomy): domain Eukaryota; kingdom Metazoa; phylum Chordata; class Aves; order Passeriformes; genus Daphoenositta; species Daphoenositta chrysoptera. Next base: position 808,750 of record VZRO01001248.1, read on the forward strand.
GAATACAGTATAGCTTTGGGAAAGCATATACTGACAGCAGCACATAGCATGGTGCAGACAAGACAGAAATAAAGCATGTTGGTCTTTAGTTATGTGGTCCATGCATGTTTTTTAGTCTCACTTTTTAATCTATAAAGGGATTCCTGCTACAACAATGTTGTGCACTGTCATATGCTGGTGAGGTTTGCTGGAAATGACTTCCCAGAAGATCAGAAATGGTCATCAGTGCTCACAAGAAAAAGTGAGACAACCATTTTTTAGTAACTCCAATGTGATTTCAGTGGGATAATGGAGCTGTTCTGAGCAGTGGGATTTCCCTGCTCATACTCCAGGGACAGGGAAACCAGGCCCCTGAAAGGTTTGAACTGGGTGACAAAACACTTCCCTAGCTGGAATTCTTTGGGTTCAAATAGATTCAGGAGTGCCTGAAGTTTTCTTTCTGCATCTCTATTTCAGCTACTACCTGTGTGACAGTATATGAAAACTCAATTAATATAAAAAGATAAGAGTATATTAGAATCCTGTGAGGGAAAAGATCCTTGATTGAGTCCCTTGTGCATAGAAGGATAATAGTAAGATAAAGCCCTAGTTAATTATATTGAAGAGGCAGAAAAAAACCTCACAACTAATTTTGATGTAGTTAAAAATATTTCTTTTTCTAAATGAACAACTTAATACTGATTGTGCTCCTGATATTGTATCAGAGGATCAGGATTGCAAGGTCTAGACATTAACCGATATGTAGATCTGTCCTCAAATAAATATCACTTTGGAAAACTGCAGGTGTTTCTTTTGTGCTGTGGATGTTAGTGCAATGATGCTATAGGGAAGTCTTGGTTAGTATGCTGTTTTGTGAGATGCTGTTAGTGTTAGAGGTGGCAGCACCTTTAGAAGTACTGGAAGAATGCCTGATCGTGTTCTTGCATGAACGTACATGTGCTACTTCTCTTACTTCTTTGCATCTTGTCACATCTCATCTCTGACACAAAACCTTTGCTGAACACATACCTTGTATCTGGCCTACAAAGAGCAAGACTTAAGCCCTGAGGCAGGGGAGAAGAGGTGTTTTTCCACTGACTTTCACAGAAATCAAACCACACACATCTATCTGCAGAGGAGATCAAAAATGCACTGTACTTACACAGAGACAACCATGTGTATTTCTGCCTCCCTCCCCAACACACACACATATATGCATGCAGAAGCACAAAATGCACTTGTCTGTGGCTGTGCACAGAGTTTCTGCAGCCAGGGCTTCTGCTCACGAAGGGATGGAGTGAAAGGGCAGTTCTGCAAGATTTGCACAGAAATCCCACCTGCGGAGCTGCCCTCGGAGGTGTGCTGAATCAGTGTCTGCCTCCATCAGCTTGCCTTATTCCTTCGTGTTACAGTCATCAAGGCTACTGATAAAACTTGTGAAAATGAATTGATTTTCCTGTGAAACTCATCCAAGTGAACTAAAGTCAAATAATGAGAATATGAGGGAAATACTGCTCTCAGCCTACGGATCACCCAACATCCTCAGTAGAGAAGCATCTAAAAGCTGCCTGCTAAGTTGGTTGATATCCCTTTTATTTAGCGTGATGTTAATTTGCTAAACACTGTTTTGGTGTATGTGATTGTAGAACATAAAAATGCAGTAGGTGGTTTATAGGAGATGAGAGCAAAAGAATACTCTCTGCTACGAGCTCTACATACAATGCATATTCTCCAAAGGGATGAAATTTCCCTCGAGCTAATGGGTAAACTGCAAAGTGAGGTACACCAGCAGCTTTACGGTTCGCTTTAACCTGCTCCTCCTACCCGTGCTTTGTGGTGGGTGTACAACTGTTGCAAGTAGGTGGCACAGCTGTTTGCCTTGACTGGCTCAGTACCTTTGGGATACAGACAACACAGTTAACGTTGCGAGATGAAAATGGCATCTATACTTTAATAAACTCATTCTATTTCTTTGTGAGAAAAAAGGGGGAGACTGGGGCCGGGGGGAGAGACAAGTTGCCAGCTTGACTATATCTGTATTAGTGGCACTGCTCAAATCACACGGTGGTGGCTAATGCTTGCAAAATCCTGACTAGCATTTGAAAGGGTAACATCAGTTTATTATTGCTGCAGTAGCTGTTAACTTTATGAAGATTTCCTGTGCACCTGCCTGCTACCACATCTTTAACATATATGCATATTTATACAACTTAGGCAACATATGTTTGATGATTTTTGTCATTTATATTTACTACAGTATGGATAGCAATTAAAAAATAACCATGTTCACTGTGATGAATTGGTGAAATTCCTGGAGAAGTAGAAATTACATGAAGGATCTGAAGATAGAGAACAAGGTAAAAGGCATGTAAAAAGCTAGTTTGTCAGTTGGAACATTAAAAACGCAGGCGTGTGACCAATGTGTGTGTGTATATATAAAACCATAAAAATGACAGGGAAGAATATGCTATTTCATTTAGAAGTAGAACAAGAGAATAGATAGTATAGATTGGGATATTTTCCCATTTCATCCACCCTTTACGGAGAAATGTTGAGTTGTGTTGTAAGGGTGATGAAGGAGGATGACATTTTCTGCAGAGATGGTGTTGCTCTGTTCCCCAGTTTCGTGTGTTTTGAATGTAAAATGGGTGTATTTAATTGCAGATACATGTACAAAGGCAAATGGTGTGCTAGGACCTTCTTGATGATAAAGTCCCATGTCTAACTCATCAGAAGGTCGGGCAGGTCTCCTGAGCCCCAACCCAGGTGCCAAGACCAGAGGAGGCTTATGGAGAGGAGTTTGGGGAGTGATCCTTAGAAGTAGCCAGTTTAGGGGAAACCTCAGGCTCAGGTCTGTATTTGGTGTGTCTGAGTTAAAAATAGAGGAAGATCCGAGGGAGGGGGTAAGTTTTGGATATTAGCCCAAGGAATCTGTGTGGGCACATGCACACAGCACCCACACTGTGTATGAAAGTGAGATAAGCACACGTGATTTCTACTCAGAATGTAGGTGCCAGCTTTTGAGAGAGAATTTCTTACCATGTGGCATATTATCATATTCGAGACCTGCTCATCTCTGTAAAAAGACAGAGGATAGTGGGCTGTGCAGAAATGGAGTGAGACAGTGGAAACACACGTAGTGGAGCTGTGAAAACTGATATGGGAGTGGAGAGAAACTTAGAAAATTAAAGTTAAAGAGAAAATTGGAGAAGACTAAGAAATCTAGATCTTGTCCTGGAAGTAGTATTTTCCATGTCAGTGTGGTGATTTGCTGGAATAATTTATTCCACTTGTTAGAAAGATGCACTAAATTAGCCTCGGGTGCCTTTGTTACCCTCCTGTGACATGAAATTAACTGCTGCTGCAGTTTCTCACAGAGGGCAGAGCAGCCCTAGGTCAGCCCCATGTGCGCTCCCTGCCGATGCCCAGAAGTGCCCCGGCTGCCAGCGCTGTGCTCCGAGCGACACAGCATTGTCCCCAGTGCTGCCGTTCGAGGCGAACGGAGCTGCACAGCAAACGCGCTCCCCGCCCCGACAAACAGCAACATTTACTCATCTTTTCCTGACTCTTGCTTACCCCTCTACCCGCAGTCAGTGCATACGAGGCAGCCCCCTGCGCCTCTGGAGCATTCCCTTACGCAGAGTGCTCCTAAAGCAGCGAGCTCTGCTGGCATCCGGGCTGTTTTATATTAGCAGGGTGGCTCAAACTGGCCTCAGCAGAGCATGAGATATGTCACATCACTTGAAACTACATCTCTGGGTGTTTTGTTGGCCTGTTCGTCATGCCAGGTGACAACATCTTTACGCATTGATTTTAATTTGTATTGAATATAAAGCTTTGAGAGTGAGACTCCGTATCAGCTGTTTAGTGAAATCTATGCTACTTCAACTGCTTTTTCCTCCCTCAGTATTTTAGCAATTATATCAGAGGAAAAAGCCCTAAACGGAATCAGATTTGGGTTTAAAAATTGCCTGTGTGCCTTAGGATTGACAACTCGTAGACCAGCATTTAGCCCAGTGCAGTACAAACCTGCTGATATATTAAACCCCAACCTGGCATTTATAATAGAAATACAGTAAGCCTTTAACTATAACGACACTAGCAGGTGTCACCACAATAAAGATAACAGCCTCCCCATGAACAAATATTAGATTAAAGAGATCAATCAATCTGTATCTTAAATTCCAGACCCAGCGTGATCTCTACCGTTAAAAAAAAACAGCTTCTACTTTTTCTGTGCATTTTAACAGGTGAAAGACCTCTTGATTGTTCAATTTTTTTGCAATAACTTGAGAAAATAGGCATTTTTCTTTTTCCTTCTGTTGCAGACTGTTTATGTAAATTATACAGAAAATGTCTGTGACCTAAAGATATAAACACTTATTGATTTTAAACCTTGTGGCAGGCTGTGGCAGTTTTCAGGTGAGCAGGTGGTGTGAGTCATGACTCACTACGCCGTCTCCTCCAGGAATGCCAAAAAAACCCTGTTGAAACCTGGGGTAACATCAAGTACTCTGTGCTCCTGGGATGTGATCAAATTATCTGTGGGAATAGCGCATTCTGCCCTTGTTCTTTTTTTTCTCCTGTTGCTGTTAGCCTACTCTGCTACCAACAGCACCGTTTCCTCGAAAACTGTGGAAAGTTACTACTTTTATTCTTCATGCTTTAGTATTTTGGGCCGTGTATCCAAATGTGTGAAGTGAGTGCTCGCTGCCCTTGAGTCAGGATGATTCAACCCAGCCCGAGCACGGGCTGCACAGTCGCTGTAAGGGCTGAAGGGGACAGAAGTCCAGCTCTCCCACACACAACTGAATGCCGTTCTGCTCGCTTTCCCTCTTGATCGTCCATCACCCATCAAACCCAGTGCCTGAGAAAGCACATCAAGGCTGTGATCCTCTGCGCTGTAGAACCAACATCTTTCCATATTCACTCGTGGAGAGTCCCTGGAGCACAGTCCCTGACCCTGATGTGGAACAGCAATAATGCTGGCTTTTACCCGTTGTTTCTAGTGAGTTACAACATTGCTCTCATCTTGATTACAACTCAGCCTTGGCTCATAGAGGCTGTATTCTGACGTTTTATGCTGGAGTTACATTAAGATTTTGAGATCTGTTTTAGTAACACCTTTGAGTACCAGTAGTGGTAACTGATTCTCCTCTAAAATGCACCTGAGTAAAAACTCAGAGATCTCTTCCTTAAAAAACACAGTGTGTAAGAAGTATAAGAGATAAAAAATCCACTGGTAGTCTTCTGTGATGGAACAGACCACGTAGTGAGGGAAGCATGCTAGAACAGCCGATCTGCAAGGTCCTAGATAGGTGCTCCTTATCCCAGTGCAGAGCACCTGTTGATTAATTAAATTTGATCTGTTTTGAATGTGTTCTGGGCTGCATAAGGAGGGCTTTTGTGCAGAATAGCGTCCACATCAGATAAACATGGAATAAATGTTGGTATTTTAATACATACTCTCTTCTTTATTTTTCAGTAGCACATGTATGGAAAAGATACAGATAAAGTAGAGCTCTCTAAGAAAATTAAATTACTTGATCCTTGAAACATTTAGGTCAAGCTCTTTGAAATCTATTTAATGAACTAAAACAAGTTGTTTGCTCTAGATGAAATTCAAAGTGGAAGCCTGTCCGACTTCAGAGCCATTGCAGTCATGCTCTTACAAAGAACGTGTAAATGAGGAGAAGCCTGCTCAGTAATATTTCAGTGACCAGTAAGTGCACTTATGTTTTCACCTTTTTTTTTTCCAAACCACAAAATAAGCTGTGGAATATTTTATTTGAAATAAAATATGTGCAATACTTGGGTATTTCCCCTTCAAAAAAAATTCAGGATTAAGTTTTTAATCCTTTAAGTGGACTTAGACCATAAGAACTATTAGGGTTTTATAGCGGTCCCAATATTTGCACTTGAAAACAGCTATCCAGCTTCCTTCTCTTCATGTTTTTCCATGTCAAACCGACTTTCAGTTTGCTCAAATGATGTGTCCATATCACATCTAAAAAGTCCCAGAAAGTTTTTTTAGCGGAATACCAATTTCGCGATGATGAATGATGACTGCAAGGCATGTCTGTGAAGACCCCGCTCCAATGCCATTACAATAGAAGATGGGGATGGGCAAAGCAATTCTGGTGTGACTCTATGGAGACCCCATTACCAGACCATTACAACTGCAGACTAATTGAGGAACAGGAACATGCAGAACCCTGCCTTTGGTGGCACAGTTACAATGTGACGTTAATATGTCAAAATATTCTAATGCCAGGTATCAGATTTTTTTTTTTTTTGCCATTATTAATAATAGAGAGCAATATTTTGTGTTTCCTTTTTCACACAGTCCCACTGAACAGGAAAGGGACTCCTTGCTGAGTGCAAACAGACCTGACATTGTATAAATCTGTGGGCAGACGTGCAGAGGTCAAAGGCCATTTTATGTGAAAGGATGAGATACTGCAGAGAAATTCAGACTGTTTCCTCTCCAAACCTGCACATGGCACTAAATTTTAAAATTTTAAAGTTCAAAGGAGCATAAAAGTAAACATAACTGCAATTTATCAGTGTTTTAATGAGAACAGCCCAGTGCTGTATCTCAAAATCTCCAAATTTAACCACTAAATTCTATAAAATCTTCTTCCTTAATTCAAAGCTCAGTCCTGCATGTGCATGTGTAACTGCACTTTTTTTATTTTCTAAGGAGCATGCTGTCAAGACAAATTATATAGCAGGAGTGACCTGGGCCAGTTGCACTATTTGCAAAGCCATTTAGGTGCAAAAGAATGCAGATGGTTACCTAGATCCCACTGCAGATTTGGCCCGTTGAAGCAGTATGAAATATATTGCAGGATCTTGTATTTTGGTGTTAGGACATCGTGAGTAGCAGGTGATTATATATCTCCTGGGGTCTTGTTATTTTTTAATGGAAATGTCTATACTTAGTTTCATCATACAGGTCTAGTCCCTCTACTGTTCTAAACCAAGCTTCAATTATTTCAGAATAATTTTATTAGTAAAACTGCTATAATATTTTCCCCAAATACTTATCTAACTGCTTTAAAATTTGTAAAGATTGTGCAATGTATAGTATTTAATGTACATGCGCTATACATTTTTTATTTCATCTTTTGAAGAAATCCCATTTTTAGGAACAACGTTGTAAATCGAGTGAGTTGGTGGCAAACTCCACTGACTTCCATAGGGAGTTTAATAGCGTTTAATCATAGCTTTTTTAATAGCTTGCTTCTCGCTAACTTTAGTTTTTTAACTTGACAATCTTTTAAGTAATAGGGTTCTCAATTTTTCTTTGCTTTTGCCTGTATTTATTTTGTTTATTTTACTTACTGAAGAGCATGGAGAAACTGTTTCAAAAGTTTCAAATGATTCAGCTCCCTGTGCACTCATTTAGTTTTTGCCATCCTCTCCTATACTTTTTAAGTTTCTGTAATGCCATTTTCAGTGTTGTACCCGTCATTCTGAATGTGGCCTCCTGATCAGCTCCTTATGATCCGTTTGCGTAGCTAATAATTGTTTCTCTCTTCAACTGCTGGCTTAGTGTTTTATCTGCCACGAATTTGGTGGAGCTCTTCTCTGAACACTTTAATCTGAGGACTGCATCTCTTGTCTTTGTGCTGGACAAAAAGTCTCAAAAGCTTTTCTCACCTCTCCTACTTGCCCAGAAATTAATGGCAAAACTCTGATTGCCTTCAAATGATAAAAGCAATAGATGGCAACGCAAAGCTGTAGAGTTATAAAGAATGAGAAGGATTATGAAGGTGGGTTTATTAGAGAATAGAATTATCCCTCTTTTGGTAAGACTTAAAAGTCTCCCTGTTGCTTTCTTTATTGAAAAATCAGTGCCCTTGTAGCTCCCAAGAAGAGTCACCATTACAGAGCAATGTGGTACTTCTGTGTACACTTTCATTCACCCCATTCCAGAAAGTGTTTATCTTTTGCTGTAGGCATTAAACATTAATAATATGTTCTTGCACAGGGGACAGATGAATTGACATTTTCAGATACAGAATTGTATCCTAAAAGTCTGCATAGTGTCAGCTCTGCTTATGCTTTACTTGCTTCAATTTTTTTCTGTGCTTTTGTTTTATTGCTGTTACTTTCTAGTGTAAGGGATTTTTTTTTCTGATAAACCTTTTTAGTGCCTAAAAATGCTGTGGAACTGATGACTGTGAGACAAAAAATCTCATGTCCCTGTAGTAAGGATTACAAAAGTTTCAATAGTTCAAATTCCTCAACGCTCACAAGGCATCTTAAACATAATTTGTAGGAAGACAATATGATCTCCATGTGGTGGTCTTCTTGAGCTTGCAGCTTTTCATCACCCTACAAGACCTGAAATGAAGATATCAGCTATCATTTCTTATGTTTTAGTTCTAGGGCTGAACATTTTGCTGAAATGAAATTCAATTGTATTTAAGGAACTCCCTTAATTTAAATGCCTCAACAGTGTCCCAGCAGGAACCAAGGATCTGGGTTGGACTGCAAGCACTGGGGAAAAAAATCTAGACAAAGCTTGGGGTTTGTACGCTATTTTTTTTCCTCTTGCTTTTCACATTATAGAAAATGTAGGCTGTCTTACCCTGCCTATCAGCCTCATTTAGTACATAACAACAGAAAGAGAAAATGAGGGTATTTTTGAAATAGTGGATTGCAGAGGGAAAACGTAATAATCTCTTTTCTAAGTTTCAGACATTTCTCTCCTTCCTGACTTCCAACAACCCTATTGCTGTGGCAGAACCAGCTGTTTAGTAATATTGTTTCCAGATGCAAATATTGAGAAGTAACAAAAATATCTTCTATTTGATGGCATTATTACTAATACGGTTCATAATATTAATTTAGATGTGGGTCTTTGGCTTCCTATTACCCCTGAGAGCTTCTGGGCCAAATAGCTGCCATGCCTTTGGCCCAGCTCAGACCCTGGCTTTGACTGCTGTGGCGCTAAACTGATTTACAATAGCTGATGATTTGGTCTGCTATTCTTGCTTCAAGTCAACTCTGTCCCTTGGGGCTCGACTCAGTGCCAGAGAGCTCCCTCAACTGCCACGGACTTGTTGGAAAGCTGAAGTCACTCAGTATTTTGCACAGTCCTGTCTCTGTGTCTAACTCTGCTTTCTAATTAGACTTTCTTTCACTAATATTCAAGCACTTTAGTCTGACTTGCCAAAGCAGTCTGTAGTAGCAACAAACACTTTTGAGAACATGTTTTGTAAATTTTTGGATTATATGATATGTATAGTTTAACATCATTGTTTTCTATATACATTTTTTTAGATACATCCATTATATATCTATATCTACTTAAAATTCAATAAAATTTATTCTGAGAAGGATAGAGCCAGATGCTAAGTTAAACTAAAAAAATAAATCAAATAAAGATTTAATTAGCAGAGGAAAAAAAATCAGGGAAAATAACCTTCTGGAAAACAGCAAAATCAGTGGAAGTGTAACAGCATTCTAATATGTTAGTATAGTACCATCTTATATTTATATTTCATATATGCTTTTATAGCCAGCAACACAAAGCTTGTGTGCTGCAATTAGCATCTTTTCTGTAGTGAATTGTCATGTTCTAGCACTGCTAATGAACATGGAGAAGGTGTACCTGCTGTAAACCATTGCTGAGGAAATAAAAAGCGCCCCTTAAAATTACTACTACTTCATTTTTTCCTCTCCTTTTTCCTCTCCCCCCTTATTTTCCTTTCTTTTTTTTTTTTTTTCTTTCTTTCTTTGGGAAAAGCCTCTATTATTACCTGTGGTACGCTCTGTACACTAGCATGCTGTTTTGTTGATTGCACTGCCCTCAGACACTGCACATTTGAATCCCATTTGTAGCAGGGCTGCCAGTGCTGGGATTCAAAGTCAGAGCCTCTTAGGGTTACAGCCCTGCTGCTGCTGCTGCTGTGTGAGTGGAAGCGTCTAATACCACTGGCATCAGAGACAGGGCTGATAAAGAGACAAGGTGATCTAAAGAGAGCACACATGGAATTTTCCCCCTTTTTCGTTTTTCTTACCAGGAAGATAAAGGAGATGAGAGTAGGTTGATATTTGATGAATTGGTTTTATTCAGAGGAGTGCTATCATTTTTATGTCCTTTTTGAAAATGCACCCACAGTGTCTGAATTCCCGTTAACGCAAAGTTCAGATAAAGCTGATGAAAAGCAGCTGCCATCTTGATAGTTGCCATGGCAGATGGCATCAGCCTTTATGCTTTTATCAGTATTAGTATCAGAACACACTCTGTGTTCCAAGCTGAGATAAAAATCATTGAAGCTGTACCTGGAATAGGCAGATCAACACTGCAGGTCCCACACAGTTTTGAATCTTTTCAGAACAGTCTGCATAAAAGCTAGAGACAACACATTCTTGTTATTCATTAGTTCAGCAATGCTGATGGTATTTTGTAAACTTCACAGATGAAGCAGCCTTTCTAAAGAGCTGCTGCCTCTCTTCCTTCTTCCCTCCCACCCCCAGGAATGCTGAGGCTTTGAAAAGAAAAGCTACACACAGACACAGACACACAGAGACACAGATGAGAAAAATGAGTGGACAGTGAGTGGACAGTGGAGACAACAGTGACCTTCCTTCTTTATTAATCCTGTATTTTGCACTAAAAGCATTTTGCACTAAACCACATTATTCTGGTGTGAATAATGGTGTTAAGAATAGGTGTTTAACAAGGGAAATAATGATTACTGCTTTTGGGGAGGTGCAGGGGGCAAGGGGCTTCGGTGGATTTGTCACACGGATATTGTGGCCCTTGCCTGAGATGTCTCCCCCACTGTACCTGCTGCTGGTTCACAGTGACATGTGCAGTGGCACTGCTCTGGAGCCCCACGCTGACCTGGTAGCCCTGGTGCCTCTCCAAGGGCCTCCACAGACCCTCTTTTTTTGGCTCCACCTGGTGATAAGTGCCCATCAGGATAAGTGACTTACGCACTGTGAAAGCTTCAACGCTAGCTCTTTATTGCAGGTTTCAAATTGTATTGACAAATCTCCCCATCCCCTTTCCCCCTCTCCCCCTCCCCAGCTCCCCTTATAGCTATGCATATAGTTATTTTTGGTAACATTGTTGCTTGATAAATAGAGGGGTTGTGAGATCTCAAGTTATTATGCAAGTGTTAGCGACACAGGCTGGTAAACCATTTGGCTGTTGCATCGGTGCTGAAATGAATAATAGCAAATGGGAGGAGGGCATGTGAGTTATTTTAAATGACACATATATATTTAAATATAGCCTTAAAATAATGTTAAAGGTTTAGAACCATTACAGGCTCTTGTGCCAACTTGCAAACTCTTCCAGAACTGATTTTAAAATTTGCTATTCTTTCTCTGATGGTTGACAGGGAGATAAGGAGGACCTTTCTGGGTCACCTCTGCCTGGAACAGGGAGGTGGTAGAAGTGGGTCCTCTGTGTATCTTTGCATAGGGGCCTCCCATTTTCCCACTGACATCTAAGTATACATTCCTTCAAACTATTTGGTGCAGAAATATGGAGTCGGTGTGGTAACTTAAATAGAAATTTCTGTGTGACTGCACGGTCTTACAGCACTGCACTTAATGAGGTCACCGGTAGAAACGGGCTAATTCTGCTGAGTTTGAGAAGCCTTTTTGTTTCCATTTTGGGGGAGGGCTTGGAAAAAATCTAGGTCCAGTAGAGGCTTTGGATTTCAAATGCCCATGGATGGGGCTATTCTAATTCAAAGTCAGTTGGATACCTAAGTGAATATTTAAAGTAGAATTAGTTACATTGATTTAGGATAAAAGAAGAGCTGCCATGGAACAAAGCTTCAGTGTCCTCAAAACAATGTCTAAAAGATGCCTCTTTTTATTTTAAATTTAATTCTAAATGGAAAAAAGGGTGTTCAGTGGCTGGTCTTCACCATTCCCCCAGGACCAAGCAGAAGGGTCTACTATTGAGATGCAGGCTGGAGGAAGGGTAAAACCTAATCATATTTACAATTTAGTTGGACGGGGCCCCCACTGTATTATAAAATGGAAAAGACTGATCATCCAGGAACCTCATCCAAAACCTTTGAAAGCAGTGACAGTCTTCACACTGAGTTAAATGATTTTTCAGGGAGTCTCGATGAACACTACAAGGAATATTAGGTGAATGCAACACAGTGTAGGAGCATCAAATAACAAGGAGATTATTATCATTAGCATAATAGATACAAGTCAGCACACAAAATCTACTGTTATGTTCTCTATCAGGATCACAACATAGGTAAGTTTCAGGACAAGAGCTGAAGGAATATGAAACAATGACTGTGTAAACTCAGTGGAAAACTCCTCTGAAGCTTAAGGGGCAGTCTGTTAGATAGCTTAGAGGTACTTCCAGGAAACTTTGCTTGAGGAGGAATGGGAGCTGCCATCACTGGCACAGAGCTGATGCAGAGAAAAAGATAATCTGTGGGGGATCCATAACCATGAAGGGCCTTAAAATTGTAATAGTTGGGTTTGCTGTGGTAGAAAAGGGATAGTTGGAGGGATGAAGACAGGCAGGAATAAGCCTGATTTAAGAGCCAGGAACAAATAGTAAGTTTTTGTCTGTTTTAAAAATGCAGCTGGGGACAAGTGGGGCAAATGGCCTTGATTCAGATCAAAAAGCAGAAACTGCGAGAGACAGGACTGTGTTGCAGCCTGGGCCGTGTGAGCAGCTGTGGGAATGTATTCAAGCTGAACCTCTAAATCTCATCCATTCATTATTGGGTTAGGATTCACACAACACAGTTCCAAGTAGCTTGGAATTAAAATGGAAATTACCTTTAATTCTTCTGACTCCGGTGTTTTTTTCTGTTCTGCTTCCTTAACTTCTAAATAGGTAGCTAAGATCACAAGCATTATAGACTATTGCTTTGGCTCAAGAGGGCAAAACTCTGAAAATCATTGTATTTGTTAGTTCAGCTACTTCAGAGCTGCCTACAAAACAAATAGTCAGATCTAGAATAAGAAATATCTCAGAGACTTTCCTTACAGACAGTGAGTAACTAACTTAGCTTTCAAAATGTTTCAAGTGCCTTAGTGTGCTGAAAGGACAAAACATTCTTAGGGAAAGTTTGGATATTGGTCCTGTACTTCCGTGCTTGATTTTCTTCTTAATTTAAATTTTTCTAATCTTATTTAAAAACCTTGAAGATGTTATTTTCAAAGGAAAATCAAAAATTCACCTCTTATCCTGAAATGCTGCACTGTATTTATGATATGCTGATTGGATTCCCAATGCTCCAAGCATTTATATTTCTACTGTATAAATACAAGTAGAAAACAACAAAACAACCTGAATACCTAAAATGGCTGCCACATACCAGTGAGGGACATTTTACATCAGCTGTGACTATTTAAATTCAGCTTCAAATATAAGATTATACTTTTTTAAAAAATAGATGATTTACTTAGATTCCTACATAGTTCTAATGCTCGAGGATGTATGTAGACTGTTCACTATTACTTTGGTATGAAGTTGACTTTTAAGCAATGCAAAAATAATGTGGAAAAGGTTTTTTGCTTTTGAGTTGTCATCCTAATTTATTTCAGTTATTCAAACACTAAAAATCACCACTGGATCTTCAGTCAGTAATTACATATGCTTTCTCACAGTGGACATGATCTGTATTGTGTTTTAAAAATGACTCAGAACAAGAATAATTTAAAAGTCCAAATTGTACTTGTGATCAAATGAGGCAGCTGTCAAAATATGTTTGTTTTAGTACGTAACAGTATCAACAATATCCCCTTTAAAGTGATAAACTTAGGAGGATTTTATATCCAATATATATTTTTTAAAAAAAATCTTTCCCAGACTAAGAGTTTGCCTGTCACCTTTTATTCTTCTAGGTGTTGTTGTGGCCAAATCATAACCATGCTTAAGTAAGGGGTTTATTATAACAAATACACCAACACAACCTGAGCTCAAACAGCTCTAGTGGGCAGTGCTATAGTTTAAGATCATAGCTCAAAAGAAAATGGAATTTTTTTCTTACATTTAAGGGTTCAGTTTACCACCGAAATTGCTTTTCATTTAATTCAAGCAGCAACTGATAGCACAGAACACTTAAACAAAATTAAACAGAAATCTTTCACGTTATGAGAGGCACTTATGTGTGCTTTGTGTCTTTTTTTTTTTTTTTTTTTTTGTTAAATACAGTTTCCCTAAGGAAGAAAGGCAGCCCAGATATCGAGCAATTTCTTTGGTTCCAAATAATGTTACTACTCAATGCTA